>JARYGA010060480.1:0-21497 GCA_030545235.1 Helianthus tuberosus | reverse complement strand
CTACCTCAAAATAAATTTGACAAATTTAAAATTTGACAAATTTATTATCTGCTTACCACTTGTAGACACAAACGTAATACATCATTTGCAAGTATCGATCAATCAAGAAATGATATTACAATGTTAAACTCTGATGAATCACATGTAAGAAAAACTTTTCAAACACACTTTCCCAAACCTATTCATCATGTATAGCACTTGGAATTTTGAAAATCAGCTCTCCAACATCAGTTGTCGAAAATATTTTTGAATTTTAAAAAAATTTTATGCTAAAACACACTAAAAATCATTTTGGACTTTTAAAATTGAAAGAAAATGCAGTAAAGAAAATATTTACAAACAATATTTTTGTGAGTTTGTGTAAGAGGATCATATCAGTTTATGAGACACATCACTAACACCGTTAAGCTTTAAACATTTTAAGTTCTAAACGATTCACGTAGATTGTCAGTATACTGATCCACTTAAATTTTCACACAAAGTTCAACTGTTTCGAGATACGAGATTAATGTTTTAAGCACTTAAACTTATTCGCATGTCCCACCTCAGAATATACTCCCGTATCCAGATCCCAATATTCAGTCTTACAGGTGAGTATACCTAGATGATATCTGTAAAGGGTTAAATGCGAGGGCCATGAGAGCTCAGGCTATTGCTTCCGCAAAATCAGAGAGATGATGGCTTCGACTTTCGGTGTGTTCCTTTTAGAGAATCTTTTCTTCAACAGCACATGATTAGCATTTTGCAATGTTTCATCATTTTTATGCTGAGGGGAGTGCTATATTTCAAGCAAGCGAAAAGTATTATACGGGGACTAGACCATTGCTTCCGCAAAATCAGAAGTCCCGGGATAATACCCCAGATATCACTGAGTATAAAGACCTAGTATCTCAGAAAGAGGGACCTTTCAAACAAGATTTCGGGGGTTACCCATATATCCGAGAGATGTTCCCCACGAGATAAGTAAGTTTGAAATTTAGGTTTATATCTCGACACAATCTACTAAATGTGAAAAAACCTACTGGCACATCATCATTGAGACCGTTTATCACATTTTAACTTTCCAATTCTTTAGCATGCCGTGAATGTCCACTGATGTACTATCATTTCCTCTTTTCTCAACAAAACTCATTTTTGATCAAATGTTTTTGGATTTTCTAAAAATTTCTTACTCCCCCTAAAATTCAAAAGCATTTAAAAGAAATTTGAAAACAAACTGTACAAAGCAAAGTGACAACTGTTTTGAATTGCTTCAAATCGCCGTCCACTTGATATAAACAATCAGAACTCCCCCTGATAACAAACTATTTTCCCATTGAGATTTCGAAACACTTAAGTTTGTTTTAATCAAAATGGTTTTTCCGGAAAATTAGTTTTGTTGATTTTCACAAACCACTTGCAGGTTAGGGGATCAATTCATCACCTTGTTCTTTCATCTTCAACCTTTTGAAAAATTTTAACATTTTATTTAAATTCAATCAACAAATACCTCTTGTTGAAAATCAAGTACAACTTAATGTCCCTGATTTACCACTTGTAAGTTTTCACAAACACCCAAAATTCAAGAAAGATGCCGATACCTGCTCCACACTTACCAACCAGGAGGCTCCGGCAAGTCATACTTTTCACATATGAAAAACAGACATCCAAGCCTGACCAAACTTGGATGTGACCTCTTCAGTTTCACTCGGGGTGTAAGTTGCTTTTTTTGTTTCATAAAAATCTTTTACCCCTTTGACCTTCCCATCGACCATCTTCCCAAAAATCTTTTTCACATTTCCATTAAAAACCTTTTCGACATCAAAATCTTTCTTCTCAGAATAAAATTGATTCGAAATCTCAACCTTTCCAACTTTTTGTTTAAAATTTTCAGCCCGCAATGGTGGAAAATTGACATCATCCATTGGCGGAACTGATGTTTCTAATTTTTTAACAACTTGTGGCTCCTCTGACTTTGTGGAATCAGATTCATCACCAGCTTTCACATCAGATTTCTTAACACCCCACTTCTGGTTGTCAAGATTCACTCTTCTCTTGTAAAATCTTTTCGAACATTCACCAACCTCATATGTTGAATTTTTAAACACTTTGAATTTTTCAGTTGGTGGTTCAGTTTTATCAACAATCTTTTCTTTGAATTTAGAAACAACTTCCTGTTTTGTGTTGGTTGCCTTTGGACAATTACAGGCAATGTGACCAACTTCTTTACAACGGTAACAGGTTCTTGTCTCCTTTCTCTGATAAGCTCCATTCTTTTCAAACGTTAGTTTTTCTGCAAAGAACTCTTTGTTTGATTGCTTCCAGAATGAGCTATTTTCTTCTTCCTCTGAACTTGCTCCTGAAACAAATACAGTTTTTGGTTTATAAGTTTTCTCATTTTTATGATTTTTCGATGGAATAAAACCAAGTCCTTTCTTTTTGAAATTACTGTTATGGTTTGGTTTCTTTTGAAAACCAGAACCAGAACTGTAACCTTTTTTCTTGTTTAAACATTGTTGAACTCTTGAGGTGTAAGGTTTATGTTTTTTAGAAAAATTTTCATCTTTTATTTCTGAAATATTGATTTCTGTTAGTTTGAAAACCTTTTTAATCATTTCAGTTTTAACACCTCTTATTGGAAATTCCTCATCAGAATATAATTTGTCTGAATCATTCAAAGTATATGCCACTTTGATTGGTTCATCATTCAAATTAGATTTTGATAACAAGAATTCTTTATTGTAAACCCTTTTAACCGACGACTTTGAACTGTCAACTGATGAATTTGAACTCTTGGATTCAGACTTTGACTCTGACTCCTCATCTTTATCCAACACCTGATCGACCACTTTCTTTATTAACTCAGACTCATGATCAGTGTCAGACGATGTGAACGTGACGTCAATATTTTATGGTAATTCATCAGTTGTTTCGGACTTTAACTTTATATTGACTGCCTTTTTGACTTGCTCCTCATTTGGTTTTCTGGGAGAATAACCTTCCCAAATCGGAGGCGGACACTTGTTATAATTTGCACTTTGTTTCTTACCAGTATCCTTCTCTTCAGGCTTCTTATCTTGAAATGCTTCAAAACCTGCAACAGTTGGATAAATTCGATCAATCAAATAATCAAAACTAGAATAACTTTGCAGTAATCGTCTGATTCTTTCATTTTCTATCTTTTCTGTTTCTAACTCCTGCTTCATCTTAGCACATTCTTCAATGTAATGATTAATGGCCTTCTGTTTCGTCATCATCACAGCATTCATCATTGTTAACGCATCTTCTCTTTCAGAATTTGTCTTTTGTAGACCAGTTACCGTTCTATTCAACACATCATACGATTCTTTCACATAGTTGAGATTGAACAGTAATTTTTCTTTCATCTCATTTTGCTTACTCAATTTCTCATCTTTCTCTTCACATAGCTTGCATGAATCCAAACACTTTAAGCAAGGTTTTGTGACTTCAACAATCTTTTCTACTTCGATAATCTTTTCAACTTCAATTATCTTTTCAACTTCAACTACTTTCTCAACTTCAACTGCCTGTTCACTAGATTTGTCTTCATCACTTTGTTCAGAAATCTTTTCCTGAGCAACACCCATACTTTTCACATGTTTCTGATTCTTTGCTGCACGTTTCTCCTTTAGCTTTTTCAAACGATCTGCAAAATAAAATTGAAAACTTTCAGGAGATAAATGAGTTTTTGCAATATTAATATGTTTTTCTTCCTCATCATCACTGTCATCAGTTGATGATTGATCAAATACTTGTTTCTGTTCTGAACTATCATCTGAAGAACTAGATTCATCATCTTGATTCTTCTCATCATCAGCAAACACTTTCATCCATTCTTTCATCAAATCTGGTTCTTGAACTATCTGTGCAATCAATGCAACTGTTTTTGAATCAGGTGGAATATATTTGTCCCAACTGAAACCTTCTGCCACTTTTTCATCATCTTGGTCAATTATGCTAAAATAAGCTTTCTTATTTGCTTCTTCAATCATTTTAGCATGGGCAGTTTGTGGTTCTTTTTGTTGATAAGGTTGATGAGCAACTTGTTGATATATGGCTTTTCGATAATAATCATTACCACCAAATGGATTCTTTGCTCCACTTGCTTCTCGATTGGTACATTCCCTTTTGAAATGTCATTTCTCCCTGCATCGAAAACAAGTAACTTTAGATTTATCAAAACCCAAAGTAGAAACATTTGCATCCAAGAAATCATCTCTTCCTGTAATCATCTTGAATTTTTCTGCTCTTCTCAAAACACTCGCTAAACACCATTTAATGTCCATAAGCTCCATTTCCTCAGCATCAATCTGATCGTAATCCTCTTTTGTCAACATAGGATTTCCGATCCTTCCTGCAACCAATCCTTCATATGATTCTAACACTGTAGCTAGCAATGACATATGACTTTTAGCAACTTCTTCAGAAAAAATTTGACCATTCTGAAGATGCAACGCGATGTTACAGTGTAAAACATGACCATTGCTGCTGTTTGAACTTTGGAACTGATGACTCGAGGTTGATTCCTTTGGATTAACACTTGGATATGAGGAAAATCCACTGCTGCTGTTTGGACTTTGATTGATTGATCCAGATGAATTTTCTGCATTGAATGCAATTTGGATTTTCGGACTTGCTTCGACATTCTGAACACTCCCTTTGAAGTACATCTTAACATCTTGTTGTGCACTTGGATTGCTCATTCTAGCAATCTTTTGTTGCTAAAGATCTTGTCCTTCAATCTTTTCGATGAACTGAGAAATTGTTAAGCTATCATATTCTCCAGTATTCTTTAATATCATCAAAAATGTACCCCATTCTTTCTGAGGTAAAGCATCAGCTAATTTGTCAACCCATTCCTCACGATCTTTGTTAATACCTAACAATGACATTGACCGTACTAAGTGACAATATCTTTCAATCAATTTCTTTGTATCTTCTCCCGGCAAACTTGTAAATAAATCAAATTCTTTCTTTAACAATGATTTTTTACTCTTGATCATCTTCTCACTTCCCTCAAACTTAATTCGAAGTGCTTCCCAAATTGAACGTGAAGTCTTATCATGTTGAAGCAAGATGAATATGTCTTCTTTAATAGCTTGCTGGAGTAAACTAATCATCATCTTTTCTGCTTTGTACATGTCTCGTTCTTTATTCGTAAATTCAAACGAAATCAGATTTCAAACGAAATGCCTTTGATGCGAAATGACCTGCAAAACACTTTCAAACGAAATAGTTTCACACGAAATAAAGTGTTTCATGCGAAATGAACCAAACGAAATACCAGTTTGATACGAAATCAACTGATTTCGTGCGAAATACTGCTGATGTCATCATTTCGATCAGATTTTAGTCCAATTAACCAGGTATTAGTTCAAATTATGGTCCAATTCTTACAAGGCTTTGTTAAAACACAGTTTCACATATAATGTGAGAAAATCAAGCCATTTTAACCGTGAAATGTTGTTTTATTTTGAAAAGAAGGTGTAGAAAACAGAATTTTGAGCTGAATCGGTAAGAACTCCTCCTCCTGAGCTCTGATACCACTTGTAGGATCGTTTTCAGACCCAAACGAGTCGTTCAGAAGAGTTTTTGCTCAATACGAAAGGCGGAAACAGACGTATCGAGGTGATTCAGCTTGCAATTCACTTTAAACTGTCTTTTGATTGATATAACAACGTTTTACAGCGAGTAGACACTTCGGCAGCAGTTCGGTACTGAAACCGGAAAGTTACAAATGACAAGGCACACCTAGTATTTATAGGCAAGGCTATTTCGTACGAAACCAACCCATACGAAAGCACTTTCACACGAAATGACTATTTCGTGCGAAATACCTTGTTGATTTCGTGCGAAATGACACATTGTCATTTCGTGCGAAATACCCCTAATACACATATTTGACATTTTTCTCGTATTACGTGCCCTGATCTATACAAACAAAAACAAGACTCGATACAAGACAAAGTCGACAGACGTATGTACCAACAAAAGGATTCCACAACCGTTTAAAAAAAACTTGAAAAATCAAGCATATATCTGTTTGGTACTTATTGATTTCCGTTTCATTCATTTCCCTAAGCCCTACCAATGAATAGCATCATATATTCATATCACTTGTGACGGAATGAAATTTCTATATCCAATTGTCATTTTCTCACTGGATTTTTTTAGAAATCTCTTTGCATTTAAAAAATATCAAACTTTTCTCATAGTGTGATACACAAATTATACTATACCAATTACCTAACATATATATACAAGATTCTAATTTATTCTTAGCTTGGTTTAACAGCCGACTAAACAAAACTAAGAGATATAGAAAAAGTGATGTTCTCTAATATTATATATATTTAATTTGTGTGTATAAATTTGATGAGTAGTAGCAGCATAAACAGCATCCAACTTTCCAATACAGCTCTTCTTTCCCCTTATAGAGAATGAGAAAAGGTTGGTCTGGGAGACGGATCGAAGGGACCTTGCCAGATAACCAGATGAACGGCATCTTTAGAGCACTTGACACCAATGGAGACGGAAAGCTCAGTCGCAAGGAACTAAAGGTGGGCTTGAAAAGTTTTGGCCTGCGTTTCGCAGGCGTCAGAGCTAAGCGTGCAATCCGTCATGTTGACGCTAATGGTGATGGTATGATCGGCGAGGATGAGATAGATGAGCTCACTAAATATGCTTCCAAGTGGAGAATATAGTCACTCCTCAATTCGACGAGATCCAAAGATATACATAGGATATTAGGATGCATGCAACTCTTTTTAATTTCCATCCTATTGAGGAGGTCATGTTTGAGTAGTATTGTGACTTTATAAACGTCTTTATGTAAGAAAGTTAGGAATTGTGATCTTAGATATCTAATATATGTATATTGTTGGTTGCTGTTCAACTAAACAACTTCTATTTTTTTTCTCAGATATAGCTTTGTTGTTTGTCAATTGAACACGTGATTTATTGACAACTATTATTCAAAAGCTATTTGCACAATATATATTAATATTATTAATGGTAAATGACAAATTGATAAATTCCAATTTTCAGATATTATCAAGAGATCGAGAAGGTGCGTTGCATTACTATGGATAACTCAGAATAAAATTCATCAGATTCTTTTTGAGTGAGGGAAATATAATTCAGGATGCAATGTTATTTTAATTTCACATATTATATATCATAACTCAAGCACAAATTCTCACCTACTGCAAAGACAGCCACTCGGCCATATTTGAATTTTGGACAATTATAAGAACTAAGATTATATCCCCATTTTATAAATTTAATATGTATATGTATCTCACTTTTGGGTAGTACCAATCATGGGATGACACTTAAAAACATTAAAGGACAAAGTAAACTCAAAGCTAGGGAATGAATAAGGTAAATTTGTGGCATGCTCCATTCAATCATAAACCCGGTACTTCATTGCATGCTAACTCAACTCTTTTTGATCTACCCTTAATTCAAGAGGGTTGTTATATTGGCAAACCACCCTAATTTTTCAGACACTGTCTAGCTACTAAATCACACAACCCGTACGCCATGATATAAGTAGTATGTCTCCACCCCTGTCACACTAGTCAAGTCATATATATGCTTCTCAGAGACTATGGGGTGTGGGGCGTTGGTTGAGGCGGTGAAGAGGGATTAACGCCGGCTACACCACCCGGAATGGCGTTTCACTTGGCGTGGAGATTCTGTCTGGCGTGGGGCAGGGGGCTGGGTGACATGGTGGGCTATGGTTGGCTGGTTCAAAGTAGTCGTTGGGGGTAGCCGTTGGCGGTAGCGGCCATGCCACGTCATTGAGCTTGATTCTATCACTAGTGATGGATTTTAGTAGGGGTGCCCATCACTAGTGATGGTATTTTTTTTAAATTATAAATTAACAATAATAATTTGGAGATATTGCACGTTAATATTCTTTTATTAGCATATTCTGCAATATGATACATGCATATACTATGCTATGGATTGTTTTTATTCATTGCACGAACCGGTCGGTTTAATTAGTATGCCCCGTCTACCCTTTAAAACACCAGAAGCCCTATCAACATCTTTTCTTGCTGATTCTTGCAACTTCTTGAACGTCTTTTCTTTAATATCGACTAGGAAATGAAAGAGCTTTCACAAAAACAGACCATGATAGGTAGATACCATCCACAAGAAGATAGCCTCGTCTGTAATATCTTCCGTTAACAAAAAGTGGATGGAAAGGTGCGGTACCATCTGTTACACTTTGAAACAACGGCAATGTGTACAAAACATTGATGTCGTTGTTTGAACCAGGAACACCAAAACATGAATGTCAAAACCATAAATCATTCAACGTCACCGCTTCAAGTATGATGGTTGGTCTTTTGACGTCACCCCTAACATACGCCCTTCGCAACTCTCTTGGACAGTTTTTTCATTCGATATGTGTACAATCGATGCTACCGAGCATCCCTGGAAAATAGCCTCATGCGCGGTGTAAATACATGCGATGCCGTGTCTCGTCGGTTTACGTAGAAACTCTTTGGCATACAATTTAATGATTATGTTACAAAAGAATTGCAAACATTCACGTGAAGTTCTTTCTGACATACCTAAGTATTCATCAAATTGATCGAGAGGGTTACCTGTCGCTAGTTGGCGAATGGCGGATGTGCATTTTTTTATCGGTGTGAAACTTCGTTTGCCCCTCCGGTCGTAACGTTCTTGAAACCATTCTTCGTTTGATTTGATGTCTCCTACAATCTTTAAAAATAAATCTTTTGGTAAATGAAACTGATCCCTAAACGTTTCGGCATTGTAGATCAGATTTTCCACAAAATAATCCTTCATTAACACTTTGTTGGCATGAATACGATCACGATCCACCATTTTCTTCTTTGGGCGGCTCAAACCTTCAAGTTCGTTATACGTCTTCTCGAAAAATTCAAGCATGTCATCGTCGGAAGACGAAGAGCTATCGGTGTCTAGCGGAAAACGAATCCTTGGAAATTCCATATTTAAAATTATGCAAGAAAGTGGTATAGAATTATGTATTTGTGTGGGTGAAATATGTATTTGTGTGGATGGTATATATATAGTGTTTAATTTTTTTTTATTATCTCATGGTTTCCAACGGTAACTACATCATCAACGGTAACATAACGTTCGAAATCCATCATATCAACGCGTGATAACGACAACGCGTTTTCATCACCACTCGTGGTCAACTTGAGCGGCGGCGGTGTATCACGCTAATCCACGCGTGGTGGAACACCCACAACGCGACGCCCCGACCCCCTTAAAAAACGGTGCACTAAAATTCGAACAAACTGAACATCGATCATCTCGAGAATCAAATTAAAGACCACATAATTGATCACACCTTTAATCATGTAGTGGTTTGGAAACGAACTTCTAAATTTGGAATGCGTGATCTAAACTTAAATACGAAGACGATGACAAGATTTGATTTTTTTCTTTTTCTTTTTTTCCCTTTTTTTTTTCAGCTATTGATGTTATATTGACCCTTGAAACAAAATAAAAAATGTATATAATAAAGGTTACTAATAATATGGAAATTATTATGCCTTTTAAAATGATATATGAAAATTATTATAAGTATATAAAATAATGTTTAAAGTAACAAGTGTGTTCATCTCATATAGTTATATACAGTGTGATGAAAGTGCTCCAAAAGTTTCCGTACAAAGTGGCTAAAGCAGTTGAGAGGATCAAGTCATGGGCAGAGTTGACCGAGTTTTCTGCAGCACGTTTACTTTATGCTTTTTACTGTTTTGAATAAGTCTTTTTAGACTGTTAGGTCTGTTCCAGTTTTTCGCTTCAGTTTGTTACTTTTCATGTATTTATACTCGGTGCCCATGTACTTGTTGGTGATATGAAAAATAAGAGTTTTTCTCTCTTTGGATCTGCAATCACATATTGTTTTCATTATAATCTGATTCACTGATCTTCAGTGGTATCAGAGCTCGATCCATACCCTCACTACTAATTCTACAGTCTTTCTAAAACCAAAATGGCCGAACCAACCTCTGCAATCCAAACTCAGCCCACTCCGATCCCCATCTTCAAAGGGGACGGGTATGAATACTGGAGTATAAGGATGAAAACCATCCTCAGATCTCGAGACTTATGGGACCTGGTTGAATCAGGTGTTGATCAGAGTGATAATGATGTAGCACGTGATACGGAAACGAAGATCAAACACGTTGATTCGAAGAATACCCGTGTAGTTCTTCCCCAACCCCCAAGATTCCACCCAAAAGGCACGGAATTTGAAGTGAAAATGAGTTATGTCAAAATTCAAGTCTGCTTTTTCATATTACTAGAGGGACATATAAATAGAAACCGAAATTCGAAATGGGCCTAAAAAAGACAACGGGCCAAACACAAGCCCAAAAACAAAATGCCCAAAACACTTTAAAAAAACATAAAAATGCAAATAACTAATAGAAATAAGCGTTTTTTGGCCCAGACGATGACCCAAACCGCCGTAGGCGTTTGCAGCAAGATGGAGCTCATTCTTACGTTTGTTTCGCCTGGCCACACGCCCAAAACGGACCCCCGTAGCCCAAGTTAGAGCCATTTTAGTGAAGCCCCTTTTGTTACTCAATCTTGGGCCTCCAAATACAAGATGGACCGCTCTTCCACACTTGGGCCCGCATCATTCCCTCCTGGGTAGACAAAATTCGACCTCGAATCCGCAACAACCTCGTCATCAGACGAATCCCCATGAAAAGGCAGCAAATGTTTGACATTGAAAACATCGGAACAACGAATGTGGCTTGGTAAGGACCTTCAAAAATGTTCCAAACCAACCCGTAAGTGAAAACCCGGACCCCGAAACCCTAATCCATATCAAAAATCAAGAAAATCATATTTTTGGTCCTCTCGCGGGCCGCGTAAAGCACAAGAGGGCCCTTACGCGGGCCGCGTCAACTCAACATTTGACCGGATAAGCATCCGGGCCACATGACATCCACCTGGAAACCCTACTCGTGACCCAGCAAACCTACACGTAGACTAAGTGGCCACGCGGGCGGCGTAAGGATCGGCTTATGGTTCACGCGGGCCGCAACAGACCCATTTTTCAGCTATAAATAGAACTGATCATGGCCTGTTCACTGGTGTCGAAAACAATTCTCAAAAACAAAGTGCTACTGCTCAATTTCGAAAATAAAGGTAGTGAGGCGCTGCTACGATACAGGCTATTAACTCGATCGCTGCTACGATTCAATGTCCGATCGATTGACACTATCCAATGAATGTTTAAGTGCTGCCCACCTTAGGGCCATACTTTGTCATTCGTCGTGAATTCTATGGATGTTTAAGTATTGCACTTTGTCATTCGTTGTGAGGGTTTTAATCTCGTGAGTTATCGTAAATGCTGTATTAGTTACTGACCTAGTTCGTGTGCATTGTTATTTAAATTAGGTTACAAGGCTAATCAGTAGGCTAAACTCTGCCCGTTTAAATCTGCAATGTGAGTCATTCTCTTTTATCAAAAGTATTTTACAATACTCCAAATTATTTTCAAAGGTTATAATTACAGGGATTAAGTCATGGTTATCTTAATCACTGGCTAGTGGGGTATTGTGCACATTACTAAATTTCTCACGGTTAGGCTAATAAATCCTAACAGTGATAATCATCACTACTTGGGGAAAAGGACCCAATAGTGGTATGACCATCGTCACCAGGAGGTGACACGGCGCCAGATAAAAATAAGATAGAAGTCATTGTAATCGCTCTTATGCTGTAATTTATAACTATGTGTCGTTTTATTAAATTTGAGTGACTCGCCAGTATTTCCCCGCTGATAAAATATTTTCAAAACATGTTTCAGGTGACTACTGTGAACCAAGGAAAAGTGCTACGGAGCACTAACCAAGCTTGAAGTAGTGGCTCAAATAAATAAATAAACATGTTTTGTAAATCAAGGAATTTCCTTGTGAAATTCCTCTATTGTAAATTACGGGGTTTATCCCGAATTATGAAATAAAATATTCGGGCATTTCAAGTTTTAAAAGATCTTGTTTAAATCTTCCGCTGTCAACTCAATTAATAAATACCACGGGTTTCTGTCCCGCGGCTCCTGGACCGGGTAAAACCGGGACGGGGGTCGTGACAGAAAAAGGTGGTATCAGAGCCACTGATTTAAGTCAATTAAATATTTAGAAATACTTAATTTTCCTGATTATCATCTTGTGATTATGTGTTTTGTTAACTGACTACTTGTTAGTTACAGTATGGGTAAGCAAAAGCTTTCGGACATCTATCATCAATTAGATAGTTCACCAAAAGATAAGGGAACATCATCCCAATCAAATTCCTCAAGATACTCAGCAGATATTGAAGAAGGAATATTTGTTCGTAAGACACAGTTTGAGAAACCACTTACCCCTAAGAAAAGAAATTGTATTATTAGAAAAAGTCAAGAGAAAATAAAGAAGTCACAACCAAAAGGAGTAATGATTAATAAGGAAACTCAGAAAATAGGCACTAACCCACCATGGGAAGATGAGTTAAATGAACAATGGGCAAATCTCTACATGTTAGCCACTGTAGCAGTAAATGCTAACTTATAATTAAACCGCCAAACCAGTACCAGTACCTATGTCACCTATAAGCCCGAAACCTTAAAGAAACTTGCCATTAAATAAACAACTTAGTAAGAAAAGATAGACTAAAATAGAATGTACAATTCCTAGTATATTTTAAATTTCAGTTGTAAAATTTTAATTTATAATATATATATAAATCGCAATATTTCATATTTTTATATATACTTAAATTTTTTTTCTCTAATTGCCATTCTGTGATTATGTGAAAATTCAATTTACAAAATTTTAACCTAGAATTTTGTGTGTTTCTTCATATCTACTAAACAGCATGAATGAGTTGTCTGAAGCTCTTCAGAATCTCAATCTCTATCCTGTTAATGTGGAAGTGTCCAGAGACTTTACCGGATATTGTGCCGATATGGAGGAACCTATGGAATTTCAAGCCCAGCCACCGGAGAAACCCAAGCCAAAGAAAAGAAGAAGAATTGTGGGCTGGAGTCGTGTGCGCAGGAGGAAACCAGCGACACGGAAAGTTGTAAAGACAGAGGATCCTAAAGGTAAAGGCAAGGAAATAGAGATTGGGGAAAGTTCCTGGCAAGACCAGGAAATGCCACCCTGGGAGGAGTTGGATCATAAACTGGCACTTAGTGACCTCATCGGACCTGCCGGTGAAAACCTTTTTAATTACCCAGCGGAAGCACAACTTCCAGTTGACCTAGAACCTGAAATCCCAGATCCTATTATCCACACCCAACCTCTACCAGCAGAGCTAGAAGAGTGGTGGACCACCGACTAGTAGTTTCAAAATCTTCTAAATAACCCTAATACCTTTTTCCCTCAATTTGACCCTGAGCCTCCACTACATCCACCTATGAGCTCAGAAAACTTGGCGGAACTCCGTCATTATGGCGAGGAGCTGATTGATGCAGGGAACCGAATTAGGGAAGTGGGGGAAAGAATATCTTGGAAATACGACGAAAGGGAACGTCGTTTCTAAGATACCAGCTAACGAAGATGATATGACTGTGGTTGTGTGGGTGTAGGAATATGTGTTTAATAATATAATAATCAAAATATAATTATGTGAAATAACCTAAAAATAAAACTTTTGGTAAGATAACAGGTGTGTACGGAAGCATATTATAATATATAAAATATCGAACGTCGAAAAAAAAATCGACAATTTTGGCTATACCTGTTAACGTGATTATGTGCAATTATTTTATTATGTTTAGTTATTAATTAATTTATGCTAATCACTTATATAAATTAATTACCAGATGGAAAACGTTGGTAATGAACCCGTTAATGAAGTACATCAATCTGAACAAAACCATGAAGATCAATTTCTGAATAGGCAAAATATCGAGAATATCGTTGCTCAGGGAATAGCCAATGCTATTCCAGCAATCCTTGCTACTGCCCGAAATCCAATTGAACCTTAACAAATTATTCCTAGCAAACTTACACACGGCGACAATTTCAGTAATAGTGTAAACGGAGGCGGTAACCATACAAATAACGACAACGATGGGAGGCAAGCCCCACTCCTTAAGAAAATGAACGCTGCAACGCCTGGTTGCACTTATAAGGAGTTTCTTGCCTGTAAACCAGTTGAATTTGCAGGCAACGAAGGGGCGACTGCTGCACTGCGTTGGTTAGAGAAAACCGAGGCGGTGATTAAAATAAGTAAATGTGCTGAGGAAGACAAGGTCATGTACGCGTCGCATCTTTTTAAAGAAGGGGCGCTAGAATGGTGGAATACAGTACTACAAGCCAAGGGAAGCGATGTAGCCTATGCCATGAGTTGGGAAGAATTTAAGCGGCTAATGGAGAGAAAATTCTGTCCCGAATATGAGAAAGAACAAATGGCGAATAAATTTCTGAACCACCGGATGGTGGATGTAGACTGTCGAGGGTATACTTCGACATTCTTCGAGTATGCTAGAGTTGTACCAACCCTGGCTTCGCCAGAACCGGTACTTATTTCCCGCTATATATGGGGATTGATTGGCGAAATCCGTGATATCGTTAAAGCTGCGAGACCTCGCACAATTGACGATGCTGTGGAATTAGCTAACACCCTAACGGACGGACTGATACGTACAAGAGAAGAGAACAAGAAGAAGGAAGTGGCCCAAAAGATTACCCAGGGATTCCGTATGGGTAACCGTAGTAATTTCAAGAAAAAGGGAACTGGGCAATCTTCCACTGTTCCATTTTGCAATGCCTGTAAAAGAAAGCATTTTGGAAGATGCAAAGGGTATTGCAATTTCTGCAAAATTCCGGGGCATCAAGAAGAAGATTGCAGGAAGAAGAAAGCAACAATCTGCTATAATTGCGGAGAAGCTGGACATTTTAGGCCAGACTGCCCGAAATTGGTCAAACCAGCCGATATTGTTAGTGCACTATGTTTGTTGACTTCGTCTTGTATCACGTCTTGTAATAGGATTGATAGATCTGTGCACGTAGTTTAAGAAAATAGGCTTTTAGGTAATTTCGCATGAAAGTGCATAGAACTAATTCCATGCGGAATTAGATTCCGCATGAAGGTGATTTCGTATGAAGGTGGTTCAAGCGAAATTAGACTACTATAAATAGGTCTCATGCGAAATCATATGTAATTTTTCTGATTTTGGTACCGAAGTGCTGCCAAACTGTCTCGAGGTGTTGTAACTCTTTCAGATCAATAATAGAGACATATTATAAGTGAATCAAGCTGTTATCGTGTCCGTTTCATTGATTCCGCCTTTGATTCGGATAAACAACTCTTCTGATTGACTAGTTCGGGTCATACAACGATCCTACAAGTGGTATCAGAGCTCAGGAGGAAGAGTTCTTTGTAATTACAGCTGAATTTCTGTCTTCTACACCTTCTTTTTCAAATTGGACAACTTTTAACGGTCAAAATGGTTTTAATTTCACATATCATATGCGAAACAGTGTTTTAACAAAGCCTTGAAAGAATCAGATCAAAATTCGACCTAAAAATGACAGAAATGGGTGAAAATGTTAATTCCGCTTGAACGAAGGTTATAATTTCGCTTGAAAATTTAAAGTAATTTCGCACGAAATTACTAATTCTGCTTGAAAAGGGAATTCCGTTTGGTGATTTCGTTTGGAAAGTTAATTCCGTTTGGGAATTTCGTTCAAAAGGGTATTTCCGTTTGAAGTGGTAATCCCGCACCAAAGTGATTTCGTTTGAAGACTAATTCCGCACCAAATCGCATTTCGTGTCAAGATCATTTCGCACCAGTCGTGTATCAGTCTGTTTCAGGTTATTTGATATTATTGAAACTGATTGTGTTTGTTTGTTGTTTTGTCTCCAGGAAATTCAAATTCACATCATGGCTGAAGAGTTCTACAATACGTTCTACAACGCGTTTACATCCGAGTCTTCCGAAATCTCAACTGTCACACCAAAAACCATTACGAAAGCGATAAATGAGAATATTAAACATGACAATTTTTATGGTACACATTCAAAACCACCAACTCTTGAAAGTATTGAAGACTATACTTGATGGAAAGAACGGTTTATTAACTGGGCAAAAGCTTATGCACACGAGAGTTGGTTCTGTATGGAGTTTGGATATGAAAGACCAAAAGATGATAAAGGAGAAGATCTTTCATTCAAGAAATTATCCAAAGATGACAAATCCGAATTTGCAGCTGAACAGAGAATGATTGCTTTGATCCAGTCGACAATTAGAAATGACATTTTTGCATTGCTTAACCATAATGGGTCATCAAAATCTGTTTGGGAAGCTTTACGAGTTAAAGCTGAGGGGGGTAAACAGATTAAAAAGAACAAAATTGCTTTGTTAAAGAAAGAATTCGATCTGTTTGATAGCATTAAAGGAGAGTCTGTGAGGCAAATGATAGAAATATTTTGTCACTTAAAAATTGAACTCGAAAGATTTGAAATTGTGAAAACGAGAGAGGAAATTATTGATAAAATCATAGAAGCATTACCACGAGCTGATCAGTGGCAAACGTTTGTTTTCATATTAAAAAATGATGTTTTATATGAAACAATTTCTCTCGATACATTAATTGAAAAGATTGAAACACATGAGCTTGAATTGCATAAACAAAGCAAGATGTGCAGTTCTTCACATCAACAGAATGTTAGTCTCTATTACAAAGGTAATCTACCTTCGGTGAAAGCTGGTGAATCACCAAAGACAGCATTCAGTGGTGAGAGGACAAAAGAACCTCAGAAAAGCTCATCAAGTTACGATCCGGGCTATCATTCATTCTCTTCAAAAGCCAATTATGAAGAATCAGAGGAGATTCTGTGCAACATTGCTCTCATATTGAAGAATTCCCCGACTATGAGCATTAATGCAGCTAAGCAGTAAATGAGCTTCCTTGCATCTGTTCTGGAATCGTATGAAGGTCTTGTAGCTGGAAAAATTGGAAACTCAGAGTTAACCAAAGAAGACTACGACCAGATTGATCCGGAAGAAATGGAACTCATTGACATCCGCTGGTGTTTAGCTAGTTGCATCCGCAGAGCTCAGAGATATATGGAAATTACTGGGAAACAATCTCTTGGTGGTGCATCTACAAAGCTTGGATTTGATAAGTCCAAAGTGACTTGCTTCAAATGTAAGCAGAAAGGTCATTTCAAGAGAGAGTGCAATAATTCTGCGGTCGGTGGAAATGAACATCCATTCAATGACGATTAATACCGAAAGGCAATCTACCACCGAAGCAAAGAAGGACCGAAAATGATTGAAGATAAACCCAGAGATAAGTCAAGAGCTTGTGTTGTGATCCATGATGATGAAGGATATGACTGGAGTCAGATTCTTCCAGAAGAAGATCGTGTTGATATTCAAAAAACAGCTCATGGCAAAACTATATCAAAGAACAACCATTATGTTTTCGTTGCTGAAATTAAAGAGGAAAACAAAGAAGAAAATGTTGTTGCTGAAATTAAAGAGAAAACCAGAGAAGAGATTCTGAGTGAGAAAACTTACAAAGAAAGAAACATTGCTTGGAACAGGATGGATGAAATGCAAGAAGAGTATGAGAGTGCTGTAAGTAATAAGAGATGGGATAAGAAACGAGAGTGCTATGTCAACAGAATGGGTGAACCTGTTGTTTCGAAGAAAGACATAATTTTTGAAGATGTCCTTCTCATAATTCCTCGATTTGCCGAATACTATAGAAATGTATTAAAAGATGACACTTATGCAAAAAGGCATGAAAAGGAAATAAGATATGCCATGACATCGTGTTTGAGGAAGAGGGATGAAGAGAGAATGAAGAAGAATGTTGAAGAAATGGTAAACAATCTGAAGAAAACTGCTGAAGAGGTTAAAACTAAAGCTGTTGAAGTTGAGGTTATGAAGAAAGTCGAAGTTGTTAAAGAGGAAGATGTGAAGGTTGTTGAGAAAGAAAAGATTGAAGAAAAAATTGAGGTGAATGAAGAGGTTGAGAAAGCTGTTACTGAAAAACAGCAGGTTGGAGAAAATGAGAATAAAGTTGAAAATTTGATTGAAGAAGTGAAGAATGAGAGTTTAGTTGCTGGTGATGTTGGTGATGATGCTGGAAAGCAAAAAGATGCTGATCAGACAGATGCAGCAGAGAACACCGAAGTGCCAATCACTGAGGTAAATTCTGATTCTGAAACTCAAATCAAAATCGTTGAACAGTGCAAGAAATGCATGGAAACGTGCAGTGCTTGTACTGAAAAAGACAAACAATTCAAAATAAGAAATCTTGAATTCAATAAAATTGAAGAAGTTTTCAAAAATAAATGCAAAGAAATGTTAGAAAACGAAAAAGTTTTGAAAGAAAATGATGAAAAACTTTTGGAAAAATGTAAAAAGTTAGAAAAAGAAAATGAAATTTTAAAAGAAAATGTTTTGAAAAAGACAGAACAATGTGAACAAAAAGAAATTGTTTGTCAAGAAATGAAAAAAGAATATGATTCAATAAAATTGGCATATCACATTACAAAAGAATCATATGAAAAAGTGAATGATGAAATGAAATTTGCTCAATCAAGAATGAATTATTATTCTGAAACAACTAAAGAGCTTAAGCGAATGTATGAAATAAAACAAGGTGTTGTTAATTCTTACATTGAGGATGTTGCTAAGCTAAAGCGTCAGATTGCTGATTTAGAACAGGATGACAAGTTAAAAAGTTATCATGTGTCGTCATATGTGCTTGAACGTATTTTCAATATAAAACCGGGAGATGGTGAGTCTGAGCAAAACAAGAAAGGCATTGGCTCAGAGTTTCATCAAGTTCCCCCACCGGAAAAGTTTGCATTTTATGATGATGAAAAGGTCGAAAAAGCTTTCAACATGGTAGATCAATTGCCAGATAACATTGACATAACCTATTCCAAATCTGATGATTCTAGTGATTCAGAGGTGGTAGGTAAGGTCGTTGAAAGTGTGTTGAAAGATGAGTCGGTTGAAAAAGGTAAATCTGAATCACTGGATGAAAATGAAGGTAATTTTCATGATGAATATCTGAAAAACACAAAGTTTGAGAAAAATTTGAATGATGATTCAAAAGGATTGGTTTATACCATGATTGGATCGGACAAATTATTCTTAGATGTTGTATTCCCAATTCAGAATGTGATTTCAGAAAAGATTGACAAAGTTTTCAAAATGGTTGAGATTGAAAAATCTGAAATTTCAAAGTTTGCTGGAAAAGGTCATAAAACTTTTTATAACAAACCTGGTTACAAAAAGAAAAACATGAAGGCTGGGTTGGGTTATAAAAAGAAACAAAATTGGAAAAGAAATGAAACTCCG
The DNA here is from genome assembly GCA_030545235.1 of Helianthus tuberosus. Classification (NCBI taxonomy): domain Eukaryota; kingdom Viridiplantae; phylum Streptophyta; class Magnoliopsida; order Asterales; family Asteraceae; genus Helianthus; species Helianthus tuberosus. Next base: position 2,152 of record JARYGA010060480.1, on the reverse strand, counting down.
AATTTTCAGACAAAAATGAATTTTGTTCACGGGACAAGTTATGAAGAAGAGAAAAAAATCAAATTTAGACGACAGTCTAATGAAGAGTTTTATGCTCAAAAGAAAAAGCAACAACGTTTCAAAAAGAACATGTTTTAAGTGTGATCAAATTGTCCAAATCTGAAACCTGTGGATGTTGACAAAAAGAAGTCTGAAAATGTTGAGAAACAGAAATCTGAGGATGTGAAACATAGGTCAACTAGATTTGATTCAAAACAAACTTGGAGGTATAACACAAACAAGTTTGCTTCGAACCAAACTTGGAAATCGGATCAAACTTGGAAATCAAACCCGAATAGGTTTGAGACTAGACAGACCTGGAATTCTCACACACCCAGATTAAGAACAACACAAAGTTGCAAAACAACTGTCGATGCAACGAAACCAAATGAGTTTTGGAAACCTAAAGTTGTTGTTCAAAATCAAAATGTTCAAAAAAGATTCAATTTTTTACAAAAGAGGTACTCCAAAAGGTCAAACATGGAGTGCTAAGAAATAAGTGATTTCGGTAAAAGTTGAAAAAGTCTTTGATGACAAAGATTTTCTGAAACTGCATGATACATATTGTGTTGAAATGCCTAAGGTCCAACAGACCTGGGCTAAATTGTTCAAGTAATTGAATAGTTGAATGTGCAGGTGCTCAAGACAACTAAAGATTGTGAATATGCAAATAGGAGCAGCCTGGCACAAGAAGAGGAGAAGGCTGCTGGACTCTGTGTTGGTTGAAACAGGGAGTTTGTTTGTTTTCTGTACATAAATAAACTATATTTCAAAAACCCTAAAAATTGAAAATTTTGAAAAACCAAAAATATGTTTGTTTTTAAATTTGTAAAAAAAAAAAAAAATCAAAAATTAAAAAAATTGTTGATTGAATATGCCGAAACCCTCACGGCGGAACAAACATGATTAATTTCACAAGATTGAATAACGGTTTTCAAACTGTAAAATATCAATGTGTTGTAAATCATGGGGGTATGTTATTTTCTGCAAATCAGTGCATGAGAAGCAGAAAATGGATGGCGAGATAAAGCTATCAGTGTTGGTTGTCAAATTTTCTTTAAATGGTTTTGCATTTTAGGGGGAGTATTATTGTTAGAAAATCCAAAAACATTTGAAAATTTGAAAAAGCCAAAAACATGATAAAATTCAAAAATTGAGTTTTTGTGTAAAAAGAGGAAATGATAGTACATCAGTAGACAGTTACAGTATGCTAAAGAAATGTAATTATTAAATAGCGTTAAACAGTCTCACTGATGATATGCCGATAGGTTTTTATACATTTAGTAAACTTTTTCGGGATATAAACCTAAATTTAAACTTGCTTATTTCATGGGGAACACTACTTGGATATATAGGTAACCCCTGAAATCTTGTTTGAAGAACCCCTCTTTCTGAAATACTAGGTCTTTATACTCAGTGATATCTGGGGTATTATCCCGGGACTTCTGATTTTGCGGAAGCAATGGCCTAGTCCCCGTATAATACTTTCTGCATGCTTGAAATATAGCAAACGCCCTCAGTACAAAAAATGATGAAACATTGAAAAATGCTAATCATGTGCTGTTGAAGAAAAGATCCTCTAAAGGGGACACACCTAAAGTCGAAACCGTCATCTCTCTGCTGAACGGAAGTTCTGACCTGAGCTCTCACAGTCCTTCGCAACTTAACCCCTTACAGATATCATCTAGGTATACTCACCTGTAAGACTGAATATTGGGATCTGGATACGGGAGTATATTCAAGAGGTAGGACACATGAATGAGTTTAAGTTCTTAATACACCTAATTCGTATCCTGAATCAGTTGAAATTTGTGTGAAAATTTAAGTGGATCAGTATATCGACAATCTAAGTGAATTGTTTAATTCTTAATGTGTAAATAAGCTCAACGGTACTTGTGATTTGTAAAAAAAAAACTGATATGATCCTCTGACGCAAGCTCAAACAAAAATATTTCTTGTAAATATGTTTGTAAATATTTCTTTACTGCTTTAGATTTCAGAAAATACAAAAAGATTTTTGATTCTACTTTATTTTCGACAACCAATGTCTGAGATGCTGAGTGTCAAAATTTAAGTAAGCTGATTGTGTTTTTGAAAATAAAACAAGTTCATT
>JARYGA010060479.1:24990-49117 GCA_030545235.1 Helianthus tuberosus | reverse complement strand
AGATGATTTCACTCAGACACATTTTCTTTCTTCTTGTTTATTAACATATAACTAGGATTACGACCCGCCACAATGCGGCGGGGATTCTTTATTTATAACTAAGTCGATCTACGGCCCACACGTTATGTTAAACCTGTCAAACGAGGTAAAAATAGACGATGTAAAAACGTTCACCCACACACGCACGTTGCGCCGTGTTTACTCGCAAAATTTAGAACGAAACATAAAAACGTTAAGCCAAAGACGCACGCTTTGATGTGTTAAGTCACAAAATTTAGAACCAAGCGTAGAGCGCAAAATTTGCGGAAAATGAAAACTATCAAGGACCAAAGTTGAAAGTAAAAAAAGTTATGAGGATAGATTGTAAAAGATAAAAAGTTTTGGGTTAAAAGTAAAAAACAAATAGTTTTGGGTTAAAAGTAATTTATGAAATACTTTTGGGTGAAAAGTAAAAAAAATCAATTTTTTTTGGGAAAACCCCCAAAGCCAACGTTACGACAACCATATGCATAACAATTTTTTCTTTGAAAAATCCCCAAAGCACACCCCGTGTTGCGGCGGGACGTAAAACGGTGTCAAATATTACTAATGTCACACAACCTTCATTGACAACCAACACTGACTCGACCTATAATATGTGTATTGCGACGAACCTGTCAAACATGGAAAAATAGAGGTAAAACGTTGAACCACGCATGCACGTTGCGTCGTATTAACTCGAAAAATTTAGAACTATACGTAAAACGAAAATTTGCGAAAGGTGAAAAATATAAGCGACAAAAGTTGTGAAGTTAAATTGCAAATAATGAAAAGTTTTGGGTTAAAGTTAAAAAAACAAATTATGTATGGTTAAAATTGAAAAAGATACAAATATTTGGGTTAAAACTAAAAAATCAAGTTTTTTTTTTTTTGAAAACACTCAAAGCACAACTTACAAGTCCTTATACACAAAAAAATTGCTAATTTATATAGGTTTTAATAATACTATTAGAAAAAGTTGTACCGCTAAAAGTATTATAATTGTATGATACTATTTAGTGATAGAATTATGAAATAAAAAAAAGTTAAGTTTTAATATTATTTTAGTAAGATCACTGATCACCCATACTTTTTACAACTATAAAAGCACTCAAATTTTCAATGTTGTTCCATCATTATAAAAATCAATTTGAAAAACCAAAAGAAAACAATTATAAAACTTTGGGGGGGGGGGGGGGGGGGGGGGTCATTTCTAAGGTCTTAGATTTTATCTTGGACAAGTGTAACATATGATGTATAGATTAAGAGTAGGAGTAAAATAGATTTATCCTTAAAAAAACTTTCATTTATTATCTAATTATGTGCATGATTTTAAATATTTAAAAGTTTCACATCAGTGTACTGAAAGTAAAATGTTTTTTTCTACCTTTTTTTCTTAAAAAATAGAATATCTAATAAAACAAGCGAATAAACCCAACTGCTATCAGTCACTCACACACATGTTTCCTTTGTATTCATTCATATGTATGTGTCGCAACAGTACCATCTTTTTATCACAAACATGATTTCACTCAATCACACATTTTTTTTGTTTTCATTAACATTTTAATATTAAATAATGTTAAAAAAAAAAGCGACAGTGCTAAAAACATTGTTATCATATGGCACTCAAAAAATAATTATTTTCTAGAAAAAACCATGAGTGAAATCTATATTTTATTAGCTAACAAGTTATAGTTTAGAAATCCAATTTTTCTTCAAAAAATAGTTCCGTCTTAGCATTATATCAGTAAATAATATATTTTTGAATATAATAATAAAAAAATAAAGCGTCAATTAGAATTTTGGTCCTATATATAGACGAGTATCACAGGGGCAGACACCCTTGTGTCTAATCATCCTCCACCTTAAAAAAAAAACAGTCGTCATGAATAACGGCCAAATCGTCGCTAATTTCTCAACAATAATCTCCCTACTCCTCACCAACAAATCCACCATCTTAATCACCGTTATCGCCGTTAACCTCCTCCGTTACATTCTCAAAACCCTCCACAACCGCCGTCAGTTCCCCATCCTCACCGTTAAACAAACCGCCACAAAACCCATTTACTGCGCCGTGTGTCTTTACGACGTCGTTGAAGGCCAACGGTACCGCCGGCTGCCGAAATGCCACCACTGTTTTCATGTCAGCTGTGTCGACACGTGGCTCCAGTCGCGGTCCACGTGTCCTTTGTGTCGGAGTCAGATTCCGGTTCATCTGCTTCCGAGGAAGCAGAAGAAGGAACCGGGTTTTTTGTATTTGTTTGTTTATTTTTCGGTTAAGGCGATTCGGAACAAGATTTCTACCAATTTTAGTAAGATGGTGTTATTCGATGCGGATGACTTGTAGCGGATTTGTTGTTTTTTAGATTCGGAATGAAGATTTGTAGATTTAGCTTTCTTGTTTTGCCCAATTTGTAGATTTATGAAGGCAAGTTTTGGTAATCATGTTCGGAAAGAAAAGTGGAGCCACGTCCTCCACGTAAACAATCACCTCCTTCAAATTTAGACGTAAAAAAAAAAAAAATTGATGTTAAAAATAAAAAGGCTCCCTGTCATTCACAAACGGGTAACACTAGTGGTTTTTTTTGTTTTTTTTTTTTTAACCAGATGTTAGTTTTTAGAATTAAGTGCATGTAAAAGACTAAAAATATCCATACTCTGATGGAGCTGAGATATAGCAAAGTTTCATGTTAGGCTTTCGAATTAAGAACACAAATACAAAGTATATGTAGATTTGATTTTTAAATGTTTTTGCCCAATTTGTAGATTCAAGAAGACAATTTTTGGGTAATCATGTTTACTTTTAGAATTGGTTTTTGATTTTTAAATTTTTTTTTCTCCAATTGCATGACTAGTTATTATAAATCTTTTAAATATATCTCATGTTCCTATCATTCCAGTCTTCCAGAAACTATGTAATTGAAGTAGTTAAACCTTCAAACCCAGAAATCTTATCAGTTAGACTTTCTAGAAGAGGTCAACTGTTGATTTTGACCATTTATGATATCTTTTACTATTCGAGAGCGGATCAAAACATCACGTCTTGGTCTTTGTTATAAACTAGAGAGATATGCGCCGTCCGCGTTACGGGGCGCTAAACCGACTATTTCTTAGTTTAATAACATGTACGCCTTTAAGTCGGTTAGTTATACATGCTATTTATAACACGATATCAAAAAAGGTACATCAAGTTAACCAATTAAAGAAAAATAGTACCATAGTTATGATACAAAAAATAACTAAAAAGATGACAAGCGTATAATTTAGAGTTGGGGGCAAAAGAATAATTTGTCAAGACCAATTAGCAAGTGTTAGGCAGCTGTTTGGCACGAATAAAAACAAAATTGACTCAACCAAGTAAAATAAAACACTACCATGGTTTTGCCAAAAAAAACGATGGCAAGATTACAATTTTTAGCTGAGGTCAAATCGTAATTTTATAATGGAGGTAAAATAATATTTTTAATTGAGGGTAAAATCATTTTTTTATTTTGAATTGGGGGCAAAATCGTAATTTTTTAAACTGCGGGCGAAATCGTAATTTTTAGCTTGGGGCAAAACCAAAGTTTTTATTTGAAATGGGGGCTAAATCGTAATTTTAAACTGGGAACCAAATCGTAATTTGGCAGGACTCTAGCTGGGGGCAAAACCATAATTTTATTTGAACTTGGGGCAAAAGCGTATTTTTTAACTGAGGGCAAAAGCGTAAATTTAAGCAGGGGGCAAAATCATAATTTTAAACTTAGGATAAAATTGTAATTTGGCAGGACCTATAAATTACTATTATATGAAAAAAAAAAAACCAAAGTGGCCGGGCAAAATCGTAATTTTTGGTTGGGGGCAAAATCGTAATTTTAAGCTGGGAACAAAATCGTAATTTGGCAGGACTCTAACTGAGGGCAAAACCATAATTTTATTTTGAACTGGGGGTAAAATTGTATTTTTTAACTGAGGGAAAAATCGTAAATTTAGGCAAGGGGCAAAAGCAAAATTTTATTTTGAATCGAGGGCGAAATCGTAATTTTACACTTGGGATAAAATTGTAATTTGGCATCACCTATAAATAATTGCTATATAAAAAAAACAAAAGTCAAAAGTGGCCGCCACTTTTGGCCAACCACTTAAGAAAACTATTCCCCCATAACACCATCAACTTGTAAATGTATGTGTTGAAAACTAGTAAATAGTAAATTTTCCGGCAAGTTGCGGCGGTGTTGAAACAACTCGAATTTATACCATGTAATGAAAACATACTATATTTGACCGACTTGTTTCTAAACAAAATTTACGTGAAAATGCAAATCAAGTGTACACGTGTTGACCGGACTTATTTGCGAAAGAAATTTACATTTAAACAAAAACCAACTTGAATTTATGCGACACGTACATAAAATAAGCACGAAACAACAAAATGTTTTCTTTTTAAGTTAAAGAATGGTATGACGCGTTGTGACAGTGTCGAAACGTAAAGTAACTCGAATTTATACCGTAAAAACATACATAAAAAAATAAGCACGAAAACATATTATATTTAATATGACTCGTTTCCCAAAAAAATGTTTACGTCGAAACGTAAGTGCACTTTAATTTATACCGGCACATGCATAAAAATAAGCACATAAGAATCGATCATAAAATCTTTATAAAGCTGTGAGCTTTACGTGTCAATACTAAAAGTTGAAGGGTAAAAGTAAAATAAAAAAACAAAAACACACAAAAGAACAAAAAGAAAAATAAATAATAAAAAAAACCTTTCAGCTACTATTGTAGATCCAACTTTTTAATATAATATAATATAATATAATATAATATAATATAATATAATATAATATAATATAATATAATATAATATAATATAATAGCTATGACTCGAAAGGAATTTCAAAATTAATGTTTATAGAAAAACTAGTATTTAGCCCTCCGGGTTGTGGGGCGGGGGGCCATAAAACCGCCCTACCATTTTTATGAGAGGAGGCGTAAAACCGTGTTAGAAAGCAAACCAACGACGACCAAAACGGAGAAAATACGTAAAACAAACATAACAAATTTATAACACCAAGTGACTTACGTAACTTATAAAGTACACAAACTAAAATATATACTGACACCTATTAGAAAGTCGATGAGTTTAAAGTGATATTTTATAAAGTTTTTAGAAAGCAGAGAGCAAAAATAACAACTTTAAAACTTGAGAGATTTAGAAATTTTAGAAAGTAATGGGCAAAAGTAACAACTTTAAAACTTAGAGATTTAGAAAATAGAGGGCAAAAGTAACAATTTTAAAACTTGATGGAAAAACTAACATTAAAAGAAAAGAAAAAAGTTGAGAAGCCACTTTTAATCACTAACCAAATTTTGGTGGAAAACTTCAAAACCACAAAAGGCAACTGGCGCAATGTGATGTGGTTTGACATATATAATAATTACATGAGAATATCATTTAAACGGGTAATGAAATGCGTGTGTCACAACTTTTTTTTGAATAGCAAATTCAGTTCTATCAAAAATAGAACTCTAGTATTTTGGCGTCAAATTTTTGTGCATGACCCTCTAGACCGTGTCCAGGAAACCCACCGCTTCAGGAACAAGGGAAACAAAAGTATCAAAGGCAAATTACATAAAAACATGTTAATTCTCAGCACAAGTTATTTCATGCTTGGCAACTTTCCTTGATTTGCCCCTTCAACACAACCTGACTAGCCATGAAACAGTTTTCCCTAAACCCCCAACAAGGAGATACTCCGGTAAAGTCCACACATGTGTGTTTCCCGTCAGCCCAACCGAATACAAGAATACCCATCGGCCGCATAGTGGACCAGACCTTCCTTCAAGTGGGTTTGTTAGGAAATTCACAGGGACCTCTTTTTTGCAGAGATTCATGCCCTCTTGAGCACATCACATAAAACACCCCTGACCAAGTGACTTTCAGAAATCTAACGATAATAATTTTCCCAATTTGAATAAAGATCATCAGTTATGCAGATTTGATTCTTTTTTGCTATAATTCATTTATTTTTTAAATTAATAGAGGCCGACTATACCCGCGCCCCTATTATCTAATCTCACCCCTTCTCAAACGGCCGTTTGAGAATGAATTTATATGTCAAACCATATACCTTGAATTTTTAACACTCGTTTGCATAAATGTTGAACGACTGTTTTCAGGTGTGCATGTCAAATCATAGTCCCACAATTCAAAAGCTCGTTCACGTATACGTCGAATATCCGTATAATCATGTGGGATAGTGTAGGATTAGAAAACAAGGGTGGGGATAGCATCACCCATTTCATTCATAAGGGGTGACTATCCTATGTATAGGATTGTGAAATATGGTGATCCCCATATTAAATTCATATGTTCCCTTGATCGGTCACTGCTTTGATTCAGATCCATCCATCCATTCATAGGTACCAAGTGTCCTTAAACAATAATCTACGGAGAATACGAGATATAGTTGTCTGTTTGATGGAGTCCACCCATTATTCATTTATTTCCATCTATAATTTCTATTTTTGTCAAGTTAGTTGTAACATAAACATCGGAGGTGAGGTGACTTTTGTGTCCTTTTGTGATGGAGTTATTTTCCTAACTTGTATCTAAGTCAACTCTTTCACGGATTATCTTAACAGAGATTCTAAATTAGTGCTTACAATTTTGACACGAACACGATAACACGACACAAACCTACACGAAGTTAACAGGTTTCGTGTTTAACCTTAACAGGTTTCGTGTCTATAACAGGTCGACATGCTAAGACCTGTTTAATTTCGTGTCGTGTTCGTGTTTACCTATTTCGTGTTCGTGTCTTAATAGATCGTGTTTGTGTCTTAACAGGTCATGTCAGGCACGACATGACCTGTTAAGACTTAAGACCATTATACAATACCTGTTAGGACATGTTAATGGCTAAATATCAAACATGTAGTAACAGGTCTTGTTCTTGTCCTAACATGTCGTGTTCGTGTCTTAACAGATTGTATGATACGTTGGTAAATTTTTCATGTCTTAACAGGTCGTTTCGTGTGAACTGTTTATTATCAGGTTCGTGTTTGAAAAATCTGACACGATAAGATTTCGTGTCGTGTTTACTGTTTCGGGTTCGTGTCGTGTTCGTGTTTACCTGTTTCGGGTTCGTGTCTTATCGTGTTCGGGTCTTGACAGGTCGGGTTGACACGATATGCCAGCCATATTCAAAATGTCATGTATAAAAGATTATTTAACTAAGGAAATTTGGAATTGTTTTAAAGAATTTTACATGGAATTATGAAGTGTTTTCACAAATGAAGGTTTCCCTAAGCTAGTTGTCATTCTATTTTAGAATATTACATACTACTTTATATCATTATGCCAGTTGTCAGTCTGTCTATCTAGAATGTTGACATTTTTCTGTATTATTCTACATAAAGATCCATGAACCAACATCTATATATTTCCATAAGAAAATACATGTTTCTTTTTCTAAGATTTCTTCAAGTTTTGGGTGTTAAATAGATATCTTTGTGTCTATAGGTTGGATAAGTTTCCAAACTTCTCTTGTAGGCTCGATTTGTAAAAAGTTGCCTAGAGAACTTTATATCCTCAAGTAATGCGTTTAATATATAGATGAATGGTGACATTCTTCCACATCTATATAAACCCATGATGTCCTTGTCTTGCTTTCTTCACGTCACAACATTATTTCTCCATTACTCGCCACAAAGTATGTGTCCATATTTCTCCTTTCACAACATTCTCGATGAAATCATTCTAGTTACATGTGCTAAGTTCATATACAATGTACACCTTTCAATTCTTGTAATTAGTTGCTTGAGTAAATTTCCGTTTTGCTCCCTGTGATTTGGTCACTTTAACGGTTTTGCACCTAAACCTTTAAAAATAGTCATTTTCCTCCAATAGTTTGCTATGGTTTTTCCATTTTGCTCTCTGCGGGGAGCAAAATGGAAATACAGACAATTTGGATGGTGTTAGAGGCGATGAGCAAAATGAAAAAATCATAGCAAACTATTGGAGGAAAATGACTATTTTAAAGGTTTGGGGGCAAAACCGTTAAAAGAAAACTTCGTTTTTGTGCAGTGTACTTTTTGGAACGTACTTCTTTTTTGTTTTTGCTTTTCTTCGGTTTCCACTTATTGTAACCGAACTTGAGTTGCATTGTTATAGTTTTTAGGTGACTCCATTATTGATGCATGATTTAGTATACTAGATCTCCATTATTGATGCATGATTTAGTATTTTTATATGTAAATAGAAAAAAGACTTTTATCTTCTCAAATAAGTCCATAGGTTCATTTTGTCTTCAAATTCTCCATTTGATACATTCATGTCCTCACCATCCACTCAATTGGTTTTGGCGTCCTTGCATGCGACTCTAATACAATTGTTATATGATCGTCTTTAAAAGCTTTTTTTTTTTTTTTTAACGGCCGACAAAAAATTTTATTCATTGTAGGAAGATGCTACCACCAAATATACAAAGTTTTACACCAAATAAACCATTAAAACTAAAATTACATTGATTACTTAGCCACCAATTTTGAATTTATTCCAATCTTCCTATGTAAGCGACACCAACTTTGCACGGTTCTTCACCCAAAGATACGCCACCGCTTTGACTTCATCCAAAATTCTAGTTGTATTCGGTGATTTTTGCTGAAATATGGCTTCTTTTCTTGACTTCCAAATACTCCAAATCGTTACCAAAATGACCGCATATACCGCCTTTTTCTTCGTCTTTAAAAGCTTTATGTGGGTCCATTGTTTTGTCATGGACTCATCAACGTAGAGACCACAACTCCCAACCAATGGGATACGGAAAGTTCAATCATGTGTAGTATACACTTTTAATTAATCATTGAGACACTCACGAAGGATTTGAAACACATGTTAAGCACATTTGTGAGTAGAAACGAAAGGATCTTCAAGTATTTGGTTTGTCACATTTCCAAGAGTTCTCTATAATTAACTTTTCTGCCATCTTTAAGACTTCACAAGGAAAATAGATTACGTTACGCAAAACTTTTGAAGAATCGTTAGCGATTCCAAAAAAAAAAAAAAAGTTTTAAGTAAGGAGCGTAATAATTACAAATTTTTTTTTTTTTTAAAAGTGCCTTCAAATAATGACATTTTGCATAAGCTTTAAGCTTAATTTTAGAGTTGCTAATTTTCATTTTCTTAATAATTACTTAAATTAGTTATCTTCCTTTTTTCATCCCAAAAGTTTTACATATGTTGGATACAAAAAAAAGTAACTAAAACACTAAAAATAATTGTATTTAAACCGGTTAATTAGCTAATAATTACAAAAAAAAAAAAAAAAAAAAAAAAAAAAAAACCTTTGTATCTAAGCCGGTCATTTAGCTGAAATGTAATTCTTCTTATCATCTTTTACCCTCAAACAATGTATAAATAAAATAAAATTAAACAAAAATGTTATTACCCTCTAACATAATTCTTCTTACCATCTTTTACCCTCTAAAAATGTTATTTGCCTTTACATTTAAATCAATTACACCTCACTGTTTTCATCATTATTTGTTTATTTAAAAAATATTTAAATGTTTATACATAATATGTGCTCATTCATCTTGTCATGTGACTATCCCCCACTTATGGCTAGGTTTTTTTTTTTATTTTTATGGATAGTCAAGTTCAATTCCTATTTGTATTATATTGGGGTGGATATAAGTAATAAAGGATTTAGACTAGGCCTTGTGTGAGGTTGTCAGTTCGATTCCCGAGCCCAAACGGGTTTTCGTCCCACAGTGTGTTACGCTAGAGAGAGAGTTCTGCTCTTGTGGTGGCACAGCGACTGTCAAGTGGCAGCTGGCGGTATTATTAGACTAGGGTTTATTAACTTAAGCCAAACTTTGAAGCCAACATGGGCCCAGTTAAGACAATATTGGATTGTATTATTAGACTAGGGTTTATTAACTTAAGCCCACGGGCTCGGTTAGATTTCTAGGGTTCCTTGTGATCTCTATATATTGTAACCAAACATATCAATAATATCAACAAGTCTTTTACCATTCTTACATGGTATCAGAGCCAACCTAGGCTCTAATACAGGACCACAATCCCATGCCGCCACCAGTTTTTCGTGAGCTGCTACGCCGAGCCATTCTTTTGCAGGACTACGGTCCTCTGGCGTCGCCGTTTATTTGAGCCGCTCTTTCTAGTAGGACTATGGTCCACTAGCCAACAGCCGCGCTGCCGCACCGCTTACTAGACTACGCTCCGCAGCTGTGCTGTTCATTATCACCGCGACCATCGGTCTAAACCACGCTTTGATCACTTAGATCTACGGATCTCCCTTTTCTCTCTTGTCGCCTCTTGACCATGATCATCGGCCTTCTCCTTCTATCTTTCTTTGATCTACGAATCTCATTTCTTTTCAAAGTCCTCGCCTGACAACGGTTATCGGTGTTCAATTTGATACACCGCCGCACGACCACGGCCGCCGGGTGTCTGTTTGTATCATTTCTTTCTTTTGTTCTCACCGGACTACGACCCAGCCTATCAAACCACGGTTTGATCAGATCTCTTTCTTTGATCTACGGATCTCACTTCTTTTTGAAGCCGCGCCTGACCACAGTCACTAGCCTTCACCATCTCTCTTAGACACATCGTGCTCGACCATGGTCGCCAGTTGTCTTCTGCAGCCTTTCTACTTGTTCGTCTTGCCATGGCCGATTGGGATCTTGCTTGTCTTGTGTTATTATTCCGGGAACTAGAAACTAAAGCAGTGGAAGCCGTACACCGATTTAATGTGAAGTATTGAAGAATACGGATTGTTATTTCTTCTGGCAAAACTAGGCAACTTGTGATTTTTTTTTGGGTAGAAATTTGGACCTACAAGTCCAGAACCGAGATTGAGACTAGTTTAGTTTTATTGTTTTGTTTGTTTTTTTTTTCCAGTCTAAGCGTCCGATTTTCTACCGCTCTGACTGCGGGGGAGTATTGGATTGTATTATTAGACTTGGGTTTATTAACTTAAGCCCACGGGCTCGGTTAGATTTATAGGGTTTCTTGTGATCTCTATATATTGTAACCAAAAATATCAATAATATCAACAAGTCTTTTACCATTCTTACAGACAACATAGTCTGATCAAAGTGGGGCAATACGGGACTCTCCGATTTGAAAAATGTGATAACCTTATACATGAAGTTAATCGTAAAAAAAAAAAAAAAAAAAAAAATCTTGTCTTGCGACTGATATTCTAGAAACATGAACACTTGGCTTTTATGACGTGAAGAAAAGGAGTGGTGTCCTTTTTCCAACCCAACACTCACTCACCATTGACTTTGAGAAGAATCCTCTACATAACCCAGTGACTCCTCTCTTGTCTATTTCATTTTCATAAGACTAAAGGGTATGGGGGCCGGCTAGGACCGGCGCCGGTCCCCCACACCACTCCCCCTGAGGGTCGGCTCGGCCCAAACGGCTCCCCACAGCCGAATGAGACGGCCCCACTTTGAATATTATATTTCCTTTTTCAATTTAAATACATTCTCTCTCATCCTTTTTCAATTTAAATATCCTCTATCTCATCCATTTTCAATTTAAACACTTAGAAAATTATAAAATAATGAGGTGGGGTAGCCCCATCCTCCATCCCCCTCAAATGTGAAGGAGGCCCATCCCCCACGAGCCGCCTACGTGGCGGCTCATTCCCATCCTCTCCATACCCTTTAGTCTAATACAATTTTATAATATCAAATAAAAACAAACACACAAGAACATGCAAACAAAACACGAAAGATGCTCAAATGATTGAAATCGACAAATGTCGTTCATCTGCATATTTTTTTTAAGGATTAATTTTTTTAATCACATGTCGTCTGTGAGACTTGAACTCAAGACCTTGCTCTTTCCAACCTAGGTTTTTTTAAATGTTTTATCTTTGTCAACGTTAATCTGCATATTAATATCAATACAACTAATTACGTGGGGTTTAAAGATTGGTGTAATGTTTTATTTTACAAATTATGTTTATTATATAAGCAAGTCATGTAACCAAAACTTATGGGTCCGGGTTATAATGAAATTCCTTTTACAGAGACTTTTTTTTTTTTTTGAACGGTGAACTTCGACTATGGTTGGACCGGAGCCCACGACCGCCAAACCGGCGACCCCAACCGCCCCACAACTCAAGGGCCTTGCACGCAGTGGACCCTTGGTGTGGTGACTCGGCGTTCCCCGAGAAACTTCACCACCCCACATCCGTATAGGTGTGGGTTGCCCAGCAGGGAACTAAAAGGTTTAACTCATGTTTTTTTTAATATATAACCTAGATTTTTGTAGAAAAAAATTCAGACAAATACGATGACTTCAAGGTCAGCGGACCTATTTCGTCTATGATTAGAAGTATGTTAATAGAGTATTTAGCAGTTATATTTTATATACAGTTATATAGTTACGAGTTAAATAAGATATGCATATCAGTTATAATAAAGAAGTCTTAAAAATTAAAATGGTCGAATAAGTTACCCTAGTGATAGTTTTGGTGTAAAGCAACGTTTTGCAAAGCAAACCAGAAACTAGTAGCCTTATGGGTCCAACGGTTGAATTGGTTATGAAAACGCTAGCTAGTTAAGGGCATGTGGTGTACTCTAACATTTAGAGTATTAATAGTGACAAGACATATTAATTGACATTGAAAATCACTCTCTTCTTGTGTTAAAGAGCATTAAATGAGTTATGTGTTAACATGTTAACTCAATGTTAAAAGATTGAATTAATATTCTTTTTTTTAGATTAAAAAAACCACTAAAATATAGAGTTAAATAAAGTTAATGAAATTAAACTATTTCCTTGAAGTGAGACAAAGTGAAATTGGAAAAAAAGGTTGATTTGAGTTGTGATACTTAGATGAAATTAAGATAGGTTAAAGTATACTCAAATGACTAACAAAAAGAAGAAACATACTTTAACGGTTTTTCATTTATTTTAATTGGTTTGCATAATAACAACAATAATAATAATTCGAATTCACCTAAACTAATCGATTTATTATATGATCGAAATGGTAATATGGACAATCGACAGTCCTCGATTTATGTTTTTTTTGAACGGCGAAAATTCTATATATATATATAGAACCCAGCAAGGAGCTGGAAAAGAAAAGTCCAAAAACAAAACACCACTAACAAAAACAGACAGACAAAAGGAAGGAGATTACAGCAAAACAAAAATGTCGAAATCAATCCATTTCTTCCATTCCAGGGCATTCGACCTCCTCCTATGACAGATCCACAGGTATGAATCTTCCTTGATCAATTCCACGCTTCTGCTGACTGGGACAAAGGCTCCATCAAACGTTTTTTTTATTACGCGCCATCCAAATCCTCCAAACAGTAGCTAGAATAACGAGGTGCACCGTTTTCCTCCACTTACTTGAACCCGGACTATGCTTGATATACTCGAAGATATCCGCGAGCGAAGAGGCCGCCAACGGGAACGGAACTCTTATCCACGCAAAAATATTCCACCAAATACTTTTGGCGAATAAGCAAGAAGCAAAAAGATAATCGACATCCTCAATCCCGATCCCGCATCTATCGCACATGTTGTTCGGAATGCTTACTCCTCTTCCAATTAATCCAACTTTAGAAGCCACCTTGCCCATTAGCGCGCGCCAAGCCAGGAAGTTAACCTTCATAGTTGCCCAGTTATTCCAATCGAACGGCTGAACTAAACTTTGAATCGTTGTCTGATCTGCAAGTTGATTTCTAACATCCTTAACTGAGAACGGAACACCTTCAGAATTCTCAAAATTCCATTGGTTCTTCGAATCGGAGATCTGAGTCTAGTGAAGACCAGTCAAGAGGGATCCCGTTTGCACCCATTCGGACACCGACGCAGGGTTTCTCAACCAATCCCAGGCCCATTGTGGGTTGTTGTTTCGGCCCAAAAAACAGTCCGCCACGAGACCGTTCTTGTTCTTTGCCAGCTGGTATATAGCAGGGTAGCTTTCTTTTAAAGTGGACTGACCGATCCAGACGTCCTTCCAGAACCTAGTTCCCGACCCATCTCCCACCTTGACTCTTAATTTGTCTTTAATGTTGATTCCTTCTTTGACTAACACCTCGTCCATAGTAGCGATGTCCTTCCATATACCCGGTATCGATTTCTTGACTGGAACT
This sequence comes from Helianthus tuberosus, assembly GCA_030545235.1. NCBI lineage: Eukaryota > Viridiplantae > Streptophyta > Magnoliopsida > Asterales > Asteraceae > Helianthus > Helianthus tuberosus. The sequence goes on along the minus strand of JARYGA010060479.1, from coordinate 34,951 downwards.
AGCTTGCTATCAGTCCTCGGTCTATGAATTGAATAGATAACCTTAGCCCACAGTTGAGTAGGATCGTCCTTCAACCTCCACCACCACTTAACAAGCATGGCTAAGTTAAAATCCCTAATTCCACCCACCCCCAAACCACCTCTGTCTTTCGGCTTGATTAGCCTATCCCACCGCACCCATCTCATCTTGTGCGAATTGCCATTTTTTTCCCAGATGAAGTCTCTCCGAATCCTCTCTAATCTCTTCAAAAACGACTGAGGGGCCTTAAAAACCGATAAGTAGTAAGAAGGGAGGCTACCTAACACGGATTTGGCGAGAGTTACTCTACCAGCAAAGGATAAGGATTTCGCTTTCCAAGAAGCGAGCCTTTTGGAAAATTTATCGATGATCGGGATCCACCTGCTTGCGATCTTCATATTAGCCCCTATCGGAATGCCGAGATACTCAAAAGGTAATGAACCTTCCTTGCAATTTAGGATCCTGGCCATTCTACTTACCTCCGAGTCACAGACACCGATCAAGTTACATTTTTTGGCTTTAATATTGAGACCCGAGACCAAGCCAAAGCAGCGAAGCAGACGACTGAGAGCTATGACGTTTTGTTCGGACCATTCACCAATAAAAAGTACATCGTCGGCGTAGCAAAGATGAGAAATATGGGGGCCATTATTCGGGAGGCTAATCCCTTTAAACAATCCCTTATCCTCGGCTCTCTTCACAAACATCGAAAGCACTTCCATTGCGATAACGAACAGGAACGGAGATAGAGGATCTCCTTGACGAAGACCTCTTTTGAAGGCGAACTCACCCGTAGGTGAGCCGTTGAGTAACACCGAGCCCTTACCGGATTCAAGACAGCCTTTGACCCACTTAATCCAAATCTCCGGAAAATTCAAGAACTCCAAAGTCTTAAAAAGGAACTTCCAATAGCTAGTGGTTATAACATACACTAACAATAGCTAGTGGAGAGCCCTAATGGAAACAATTTTGAGCCCGTGATAATATTTTGAGGGGAGTAAACTGCAATTTTATCTCCTAGGGTTAGAGCTTATTGGTACTTTAACCTCCTATCAGGAAAATTTTGTTGTCTGACCCACCAACTAATGAGAAACTCTGCAATATTATCCTCCGGTGTTAAAAACCTTAACAGTTCTGTTAAATGGTATATTAAATGACTATATTACCCTTTCATATTACCCCCTATGCTTTGTTGTAAGCAAACGTATTACCCCTCGGTGTAAAATGACTATTATCCTTTCTTATTACCTCTTATGTTTTGTTGTAAGAAACAGTATTACCCCCTGTGTTAAAATATTTCTTTGCTTCCTTACCCCCTGCAGAAAACGAAACCATTCCCGCCTAAAATGTTTGACAAGGCAAAGTCAAAGGCTGTAGAAACGAATCCATTCCCGCTTAAATCACAATGTAACATACTGCAATTGATGTGATCCACAGTGATCATCTAAATTGATCCTTTTTTATAACTGTGATTCACAAACCTGCTGCACATCAAACTTCTTTTTTATAACTGTGATCATCTAACATGCTGCACATAATATAAATGGTCATTTTTAACCTTATAAACAAGTCTAACATGTTGCCAATGACCAAACGGACCATTTTGACCTTATAAACAAGTGTAACATGCTGCCAATTACCAAAATGGTCAATCCTGCTGCAAAATGACCAAAAGACCTTATAAATAGGTCAAACCTGGATCCAATGGTCAAAATGGTCATTTTGACCTTATAAATTAATCTAACCTGCTGCATATGACCAAAATGGTCATTTTGACCTTATAAATTAGTCTAATCTGCTGCAAATGAACAAAATAGTCATTTTGACCTTATAGATAAGTCAAACATACCGCCAATGGTCAAAATGGTCAGTTTGACCTTATAAAAAATACATACTGCAAATGACAGGCCTGCTGCAAATGACACATGCTGCAAATGATACATTCTGTAAATTATACGTGTTGCAAATGATACATGCTGCAAATGGATTAAACAGGCCTGCTGCAAAAGATACATGTTGCAAATGATACATGCTGTAAATTGATATAAACATACATGCTGCAAATGTAAAAATGATACATGTTGCAAATTGATATAAACATACATGCTGCAAATGGATTAAACAGGCCTGCTGCAAATGATATAAATGGTCATTTTGACCATACTAGAGTAACAATGATTAATGCAAATGACAAAAATGGTGATTTTGACCATATAAAGAATAAGCCTGTAATGCAAGTGATTTTATAATTGGATCATTTTGACCATTTAAAGACTGTAATGCTATAACTTATCATCATAATTAAGACTAAAATGATATAAATTAACATCCTAATTAACATTAAGACTATAACATCAACATACAAAATACAAAATTAACATCTACTTTAAGTTATCATACTTAAAAGTACTAGTAACATCATACTTAAGTTAACCTACAAAATACACATACTATTCCTACATAACTACTAACTTATCGTCCGGTCAACTCTCCGGTGGATAATGGAAGTTGATGACCTGGCGACCAAACAAGGAGACCACCAAGTGGACCACCATCGATAAGCTTGATAGACTCATCGTCAGGTCAACTATTAAAAAAACACCAAACAACACAAAATTAACATAGAAATCCGACTATCTTTTAATACCCTGTTTATAACATCAAACAAATCCGACCCTAATGGGGTTCATACATGATATCTGGAACCCTGATTAACTAAGAATGACATACATATCAAACTGTGTTTCAACCAATCTGTGATCTCTAACCCTTTAAATGTGGAACCCTGATTTAACTATGAATGACATACACTGGAACTACAATTATACCTGAGGTGTGCCTAATCAGATATCTTATTACCCAGCAAAGTACCCGCGTTGATCGAAGAGGAAAAAGATCGTTGTTGCTGTCACCGGAGAAGAAACGAAGGAGAGAAGAAAAGGTGGGGGGTAAGGTTACAGTGAGGCACATATATGTAGGGTGTTGTGTTGAGGAAGATATATTACTCAAGTGGAAAAGACTATTACACCCTTTGACTGTTATAAGCTTACGTTGACTTTAAACAGTTTTTGACAGTAGGGGATAAGATTGTAGCGTTTCTCATTCTTTGGGGGGTCAGACAACAAAGTGTTCCTGGTAGGGGGTCAGAGTGCCAATGGGCTCTAATCCCAGGGGCCTAAACAAAAGTATCACTTTTAGTGTCAACAATTCGAGCACTACTTTAAATGACATTATCATTATTGGTCTAGGTTGTGTAGAGATCAAAGAGGCGTATTTTAAGCTTTAAGACGATGTGTAGTGGTTAACACCCTACTTTTGGGCGTTTTGCGTCATGTGATGGTACAATTAGCAATGGGGTATTATGGGGCGTTTTCTAAAATGGGTGTAGTGTGGATGTGGGGCATTATGTTAAAAGGGGTGTAAAGAATTAAATAAAAAACCAACAAAAAAAACTATTGGACAAACAAAAGAAAACTGCATGTGATTGGGCAAACCCTTTTGCTCTCCGACGTTGAATAAAGCACGCTTGAACCAATTTTTGCAAACAAAACGCCCACGGGGGCGGCTGCCGGGGCGTTCTCTGGCGTTTTCGGGCAAAAAACGCCCCATTCCCAGACGACTACACATGCTCTAACAACCAATTAACTACATTTAAATTGAAAGTCTCATGACTTTTCAAACTGAAGGCCATGAATTCGAGTCTCGTGTAAAGCAAAAATGCTCTGAGTTAAGCCAAGGTTCTTATTAAAAGTATAACATATTTTCAATTCAATAGTTAAAAACCAAAGTTATAAATATTTTTATTTTTATACAATTTACTTCTTTTTGTATTTTCTCTTTGAAGATGAGCCTAGGGATGGTGGGCCAGCCCGACACATCCATAGATTGGGTTCACGTCATGGCATGCCCTCCCCTAGGTGCAGATGGGCTCGTGGGCTAGTGAATAAGTAATAACCATTGTATTTATAGATAGTATTTTACCATTATTATGTTTCCTTGTATATCATATAGGTAGTTATTGTATTCCCTAATCAAAGGGATTTGTATTGATTATAAATATGAATGGAATGATAGAGGAAGGATCATCGATCCAATTGTTTCATGGTATCAAGAGACTAGAAACATCAACCCTAATCTCCCTCAAAGCCGTCTACGACTATCATCCTTCCCACTTCGACCTTTCTTCGGTCGTCGATCATTCCTTCTCCACAACTCTGCCTTCTCTCTAATCCTTATCCGATCTCCAATGGATTCCACCAATCATCCAGCAGTAACCGTGTCAAACATTAAAACCTTTGTCTTCGTTACACTCGAAATCGAGTCCGGTCACTTCACTGCCTGGTCTGAGTTATTTAAACTCCACTGTAGGGCCTTTCAGATCTATAACCATTTGCTCCCTCGCCAAACACCTGCCGCCCCTTCCACAGACAAAGATAAATCACCAACTTCCACCACACCTCCACCCTCTAATGCTCTTTAGGAACGCCTAGACTTTATTGTTCTACAATGGATCTATGGCACTATTTCCAAAGACCTTGTGCATACCATCATCACCCCTAACACCACTGCCTATACAGCCTGGACCACCCTAGAGAGCCTCTTTAAAGACAACTAGAGTGCTCGCGCCATCCAACTCAAACACCGGTTCTCAAACACCCATCTTGAAAGCTTCCCCAATATGTTATCTTACTACCAAGAACTTAAGGTTCTGGCAGACCAACTCTCTAATGTTGGTGCTCCTCTTAACAATGACAGCTTGGTTCTCCAACTCCTAGCCGGTCTTAATGAACAATACGAAGGAATCATCACGATCCTTCAAGGACAAGACCCCCTACCCAATTTCTACACTGCGCGTTCTAAGCTCATCATGGTGGAGTCGCGCAAGGCCGAGAATGCTTTATACGCTGCCAAGACCGCCACCACCGCCCTACAAACATCCTCCTCATCTCGCCCAAACTACTCACTTGACCAAACCAACCATGGACGTGGAAGATCATCCAGGAGACGCGGTCGCGGGCGCAATCCCAACTCTTGGGGTCGTGGTTGCTATCAGCAGCAGCAGCCCTTCGGACATTGGGCCTGGTGGCCTTCCCATTACGGGCCTTGGGCTGGCGCACCACAACCAAATTGGGCTGGCTCCTCACAACAATGGGCTGGTCCTTCTCAACAGAATTGGGCCACACCACCTTATCCATACCCTACCACACAACCCAAATCCACCACTCAAAACACAACTGCTGGTATTCTTGGCTCTAAACCATCCCAGGCTCACACCGCTGCTTACACACCAACTGACATTGATCGAGCCTTGTGACGGGTGGTCCGTAGGACAACCCTTTATGATGTTAAAAGACAAGTTTATCCCTCGTTTAATTGTGTAATTATCTTGAATTAGATAACTACGATTGCTTATGTTTCAGGTACATTCGGAGCTTAAAAGTGTGGAAATGAAGCTTCGGAATAGGCGCGGTTGGATTAGAGATTGAAAGATGGAGAATACATGAAGAAAATAATTTATTAGAATTGAAGAATTAAGAGGATAGCATGATAGAGGACGAAATTACGAGAACGTAGGCGAAAACGGTGAAGAAAACGGAGTTGAAACGAAAAAGTTATGCTGAAAACAAGTTTTCAACATTGCCAGCCGTAAGACAGGAGCTCCTGGCCGTAAGACTCACTGCTTGCCGTAAGCTACGGCTGGGAGGCGTAGCTTACGGCTCCGACTGATCCAAAAAGTGTAACTCCTCATTTAATGGCCAATTTGTGGGAATTTATGGGGACTTATCATTGCCAATCGGTTATGCTTCACTTGTGAACGAGTTTGGGGAGTTCTTTGGGACTTTTTGGTGTGAAGAACACATTGGAATCATAAGTTAATTGTCTTTGATCTTGATGAACAATATTACTTTTGTTATGATGTTGCTTCAAGCCATGTGTGGCTAAACACTTTAAGATCATCCTAGATTGAAGGTTTGCTTGAGACACTTTGTATTTGATTTCCTAATTTCTAGAATAGCAATCCTTATCTTTATGGTTGGTTTGTTATGGTGTGTGATTGTTTGTTAGTAGCTTGTTAATTCTTATGTTAATCTAGTTTGAAACCATACGTTCTTGGTGCCGTTGGCAATCGAGATATCATGGGTATAATTAGGATTGGGTAAGGGTTGATTGATCATCGGGTAACAACCTCACGTTCTAGGAATCTGAGTACTTAGTTCCCTTTCATCACTGCAAGTAATCACACATGAGCTATGTCTATGTAGTTCTTTCTAGTGGAATGATAATATGAATGTCGAAACAAACCGGAAATCTAGGACGGTCTTTTGTCTCTAATTTGCTTACAACCAAACTTTTCTCTTGCAATTTAATTAGTTAAATTTAGTTTTAAAATCACACAATCCAACTCTTGATTTTACTTTTATTGCCATTAGTTTAATCTTAGTTAACTTAGATACACTTCTAAATAACACACATTCCACAAACTCCCTGTGTTCGATACCCTATTACCGCTATCTATATAGTTGTTTTTGGGATTAAATTTGCGTGACCACGACAATCACGTCAAATTTTGGCGCCGTTGCCGGGGAGTAGTGCGCAATGTGTGTTATCTTGTGTATTAGTTAAAAAAAAACAAAAAAAAAAAAAAAACCAAAAAGATTTATTTTATGTTCATGATTTACACTTGGTAGTTGAGTTGTGTTGTGCAGGATGACAGGGCATTACACAAATTTCAGCTTATTTACGTGTAGATTGTGCGGGGGTCCACGACATCCATGTATTGGTTGCCACGAGGCTCACTACAGGAGGGCGCATGGAAAACCGGTGTCTTATGTTTCACAGCTTCCACCTCCATCATACGTTGACGATTATGAAACAGAAATGGAGGATGACTATTATTCATATGGATACGATCGGGATGAGGTAGTTTATTATGAGGAAAGGATGGATGGTCTATGTTTTTGTTGCGGTCGCGATCACACTTATGATTATGATGTGTGCCCAGTGTATTCGGAAAACCCGAAGTATTGGAATAAAAAGATGATGGAAGCGCGCATTTATAGACCGTATCAGGGATATCGACAATATCATCCCGAAGAATATTCTGAGCCTGAGGGTGTTTATGTTTATGAGACCGAGGAGGAGAAAGAGCTTGCTGTATTGGAAGTAACTTTGTCCAAACTCGAGCAATATTTAGCAACATCCAACCTGTCCGATGAAGACCGAATCAGCTGCTTAGTTTCTAAGTGTCATACTTTAAAATTGAAGATAGAGATAGAAGAAAGCCTCTCACCATTACCTGACGATATTAGAGATTGTTCTCACATGAAGGAGGAGGTTGTGGAGGATAATACCACACCAATGAGTCCTTTATCTGATGAAGAGTCACTTGTAGATCAGATGATGTGTGCAGATTATGAGGTAGAGCAGGCTGATGGGATGGATATGTGTACCGAACCTCTTCCCATATCAATGATTCAAATTAACAAGTGTGGGGAAGAGGGTTCAAGGAACAAGATGAGAAGGGTGAAACTACCAGACATTAAGGTATATGTCATGAAGTGGACTAGCAAAGCCCGCAGGAGCAGCTTTAACATGCCAAATATACTGACAAATCTATGGAGATGGCATGTAAATTTCCGGGCATTTGTTGGAAATGCTGCAGGTAAGTGTGCATTAAGACCACCATAACGCATATCAGGTATGGTCTGGCTGAAGACCTTTAAACTTAGCGCTTTCGGGAGGCAGCCCGAGGATGTAGAGTATTGTATTTGTATTTGTGTTTTGTTTTGTTTTGCTTTGTTTGGTTTTGTTTTGGTGTTGTGTTTGTGTTTTTGCAGGTTACTATGTTTCAATCCTCGCGGATGCAATGATTCAATTGTGGGGATGTTTGGCAACATCCCCGTTGAGATATCGGCGAATCCAAGAGATGTTTATGAACCGGTCCGATTACCGCATCTGCATCACTACCAACACTGCTGATTTACTAATCAGGTTGTGTCTTGTTCTCATTTTGTGCACCTTTGTATATATTCATGTTTAAGTTTACGGTTAGGCGGTCGGGTGGTGTTTTGATGTGTTTAGTTTATGGGTTGTGAAGAATTGGTGGTGTTTCTAATAATTAGAATAAAAAAATAAATTAAAAAAAAAAGAAATTTGGGATTTGAGAGTATTAGCGAAAGCTAATGTTTTTGGTTAGAAGCGATTTTTCCCTCAAAACCATACATTGGGACAATGTATCTCAAGTGTGGGGATGAGGGGAATTTTTGAGGAATTTTAAAAAGCCAAGCGAAAATTGTCAACATTTGAAAACTTGATATTATTCCACTTGACACACCGATACCCATTCCTAGTCATTTCTTGGTGAGTGTTTGAGCCACATATGATTATTATAGATATTTCTTTGTTTTGAGTGGCGGTGTGTGTATTGTGTTAATAGAACTTGTGTAGGAATTCTTGTTAAATCCTAGAGTTAGCATGCTTTTGAAAATGATAGGGGACTTTTAGGTAGCCTCGTCTAGATGTGTGAGAATGTGGGATTGGTGGGTTGGACCTCATACTTTACATATATGAGCTTGGTATTGTGAGGGGTGGGGGTTTGGTCTTTAGAAAGCCATATTTGAGCCTTAAACCATTCGGTTGCGACCCAAACCTACTTCCTCCAAAAATTTTACCTTTTGAGATGACCCGGTTTAGGAAATTTAGCATGTGGTGTTGATGTTCTTGTATATATTGTTGAAGTTCGAAATGAGACAAAAAGAAAAAAAAAGAGAAAAAAGAAAAAAAAAATAAAAAGAAAAAAAAATATGAGAAAGATATGAGAAAAATATAAAAAGAAGTGATTGGTTGCAATAGTAGTTGAGAATGTTGAAGAAGTTGTGTATATATTTGATGGTTGCTTTGTTTAGTGGTAGAAATAAAAACCGGGTCAAATCAATTAGCTCTTTCATATGTATTCCACCATTTTCCTACCTTGACACCTAGCCCCGTTACAACCCGCAAGTCCCTTTGATTCTAAAGCATGTTAGATATTTGTTAGGAGGAAACTTGATTTGTATACAAGCTTATTGTCGCACACACACACACACGCATTGAGTGGTTTAGCATTATGCTAATAATTCTTGTAACCGAGAGACTTTTTTTTGTGAGGGATGTGTCTTGTGGTATGATTGAAAGTTAGTAAAAGGACGGCACATTTAGCTTGGTTTACATTGATCGCTTGTTTTGAAATTGATTTAATGAGTTGCTTGGGACAAGCAACGGTTAAGTGTGGGGATGTGACGGGTGGTCCGTAGGACAACCCTTTATGATGTTAAAAGACAAGTTTATCCCTCATTTAATTGTGTAATTATCTTGAATTAGATAACTACGATTGCTTATGTTTCAGGTACATTCGGAGCTTAAAAGTGTGGAAATGAAGCTTCGGAATAGGCGCGGTTGGATTAGAGATTGAAAGATGGAGAATAAATGAAGAAAATAATTTATTAGAATTGAAGAATTAAGAGGATAGCATGATAGAGGACGAAATTACGAGAACGTAGGCGAAAACGGTGAAGAAAACGGAGTTGAAACGAAAAAGTTATGCTGAAAACAAGTTTTCAACATTGCCAGCCGTAAGACAGGAGCTCCTGGCCGTAAGACTCACTGCTTGCCGTAAGCTACGGCTGGGAGGCGTAGCTTACGGCTCCGACTGATCCAAAAAGTGTAACTCCTCATTTAATGGCCAATTTGTGGGAATTTATGGGGACTTATCATTGCCAATCGGTTATGCTTCACTTGTGAACGAGTTTGGGGAGTTCTTTGGGACTTTTTGGTGTGAAGAACACATTGGAATCATAAGTTAATTGTCTTTGATCTTGATGAACAATATTACTTTTGTTATGATGTTGCTTCAAGCCATGTGTGGCTAAACACTTTAAGATCATCCTAGATTGAAGGTTTGCTT
>JARYGA010060479.1:0-24790 GCA_030545235.1 Helianthus tuberosus | reverse complement strand
TATAATCAATACAAATCCCTTTGATTAGGGAATACAATAACTACCTATATGATATACAAGGAAACATAATAATGGTAAAATACTATCTATAAATACAATGGTTATTACTTATTCACTAGCCCACGAGCCCATCTGCACCTAGGGGAGGGCATGCCATGACGTGAACCCAATCTATGGATGTGTCGGGCTGGCCCACCATCCCTAGGCTCATCTTCAAAGAGAAAATACAAAAAGAAGTAAATTGTATAAAAATAAAAATATTTATAACTTTGGTTTTTAACTATTGAATTGAAAATATGTTATACTTTTAATAAGAACCTTGGCTTAACTCAGAGCATTTTTGCTTTACACGAGACTCGAATTCATGGCCTTCAGTTTGAAAAGTCATGAGACTTTCAATTTAAATGTAGTTAATTGGTTGTTAGAGCATGTGTAGTCATCTGGGAATGGGGCGTTTTTTGCCCGAAAACGCCAGAGAACGCCCCGGCAGCCGCCCCCGTGGGCGTTTTGTTTGCAAAAATTGGTTCAAGCGTGCTTTATTCAACGTCGGAGAGCAAAAGGGTTTGCCCAATCACATGCAGTTTTCTTTTGTTTGTCCAATAGTTTTTTTTGTTGGTTTTTTATTTAATTCTTTACACCCCTTTTAACATAATGCCCCACATCCACACTACACCCATTTTAGAAAACGCCCCATAATACCCCATTGCTAATTGTACCATCACATGACGCAAAACGCCCAAAAGTAGGGTGTTAACCACTACACATCGTCTTAAAGCTTAAAATACGCCTCTTTGATCTCTACACAACCTAGACCAATAATGATAATGTCATTTAAAGTAGTGCTCGAATTGTTGACACTAAAAGTGATACTTTTGTTTAGGCCCCTGGGATTAGAGCCCATTGGCACTCTGACCCCCTACCAGGAACACTTTGTTGTCTGACCCCCCAAAGAATGAGAAACGCTACAATCTTATCCCCTACTGTCAAAAACTGTTTAAAGTCAACGTAAGCTTATAACAGTCAAAGGGTGTAATAGTCTTTTCCACTTGAGTAATATATCTTCCTCAACACAACACCCTACATATATGTGCCTCACTGTAACCTTACCCCCCACCTTTTCTTCTCTCCTTCGTTTCTTCTCCGGTGACAGCAACAACGATCTTTTTCCTCTTCGATCAACGCGGGTACTTTGCTGGGTAATAAGATATCTGATTAGGCACACCTCAGGTATAATTGTAGTTCCAGTGTATGTCATTCATAGTTAAATCAGGGTTCCACATTTAAAGGGTTAGAGATCACAGATTGGTTGAAACACAGTTTGATATGTATGTCATTCTTAGTTAATCAGGGTTCCAGATATCATGTATGAACCCCATTAGGGTCGGATTTGTTTGATGTTATAAACAGGGTATTAAAAGATAGTCGGATTTCTATGTTAATTTTGTGTTGTTTGGTGTTTTTTTAATAGTTGACCTGACGATGAGTCTATCAAGCTTATCGATGGTGGTCCACTTGGTGGTCTCCTTGTTTGGTCGCCAGGTCATCAACTTCCATTATCCACCGGAGAGTTGACCGGACGATAAGTTAGTAGTTATGTAGGAATAGTATGTGTATTTTGTAGGTTAACTTAAGTATGATGTTACTAGTACTTTTAAGTATGATAACTTAAAGTAGATGTTAATTTTGTATTTTGTATGTTGATGTTATAGTCTTAATGTTAATTAGGATGTTAATTTATATCATTTTAGTCTTAATTATGATGATAAGTTATAGCATTACAGTCTTTAAATGGTCAAAATGATCCAATTATAAAATCACTTGCATTACAGGCTTATTCTTTATATGGTCAAAATCACCATTTTTGTCATTTGCATTAATCATTGTTACTCTAGTATGGTCAAAATGACCATTTATATCATTTGCAGCAGGCCTGTTTAATCCATTTGCAGCATGTATGTTTATATCAATTTGCAACATGTATCATTTTTACATTTGCAGCATGTATGTTTATATCAATTTACAGCATGTATCATTTGCAACATGTATCTTTTGCAGCAGGCCTGTTTAATCCATTTGCAGCATGTATCATTTGCAACACGTATAATTTACAGAATGTATCATTTGCAGCATGTGTCATTTGCAGCAGGCCTGTCATTTGCAGTATGTATTTTTTATAAGGTCAAACTGACCATTTTGACCATTGGCGGTATGTTTGACTTATCTATAAGGTCAAAATGACTATTTTGTTCATTTGCAGCAGATTAGACTAATTTATAAGGTCAAAATGACCATTTTGGTCATATGCAGCAGGTTAGATTAATTTATAAGGTCAAAATGACCATTTTGACCATTGGATCCAGGTTTGACCTATTTATAAGGTCTTTTGGTCATTTTGCAGCAGGATTGACCATTTTGGTAATTGGCAGCATGTTACACTTGTTTATAAGGTCAAAATGGTCCGTTTGGTCATTGGCAACATGTTAGACTTGTTTATAAGGTTAAAAATGACCATTTATATTATGTGCAGCATGTTAGATGATCACAGTTATAAAAAAGAAGTTTGATGTGCAGCAGGTTTGTGAATCACAGTTATAAAAAAGGATCAATTTAGATGATCACTGTGGATCACATCAATTGCAGTATGTTACATTGTGATTTAAGCGGGAATGGATTCGTTTCTACAGCCTTTGACTTTGCCTTGTCAAACATTTTAGGCGGGAATGGTTTCGTTTTCTGCAGGGGGTAAGGAAGCAAAGAAATATTTTAACACAGGGGGTAATACTGTTTCTTACAACAAAACATAAGAGGTAATAAGAAAGGATAATAGTCATTTTACACCGAGGGGTAATACGTTTGCTTACAACAAAGCATAGGGGGTAATATGAAAGGGTAATATAGTCATTTAATATACCATTTAACAGAACTGTTAAGGTTTTTAACACCGGAGGATAATATTGCAGAGTTTCTCATTAGTTGGTGGGTCAGACAACAAAATTTTCCTGATAGGAGGTTAAAGTACCAATAAGCTCTAACCCTAGGAGATAAAATTGCAGTTTACTCCCCTCAAAATATTATCACGGGCTCAAAATTGTTTCCATTAGGGCTCTCCACTAGCTATTGTTAGTGTATGTTATAACCACTAGCTATTGGAAGTTCCTTTTTAAGACTTTGGAGTTCTTGAATTTTCCGGAGATTTGGATTAAGTGGGTCAAAGGCTGTCTTGAATCCGGTAAGGGCTCGGTGTTACTCAACGGCTCACCTACGGGTGAGTTCGCCTTCAAAAGAGGTCTTCGTCAAGGAGATCCTCTATCTCCGTTCCTGTTCGTTATCGCAATGGAAGTGCTTTCGATGTTTGTGAAGAGAGCCGAGGATAAGGGATTGTTTAAAGGGATTAGCCTCCCGAATAATGGCCCCCATATTTCTCATCTTTGCTACGCCGACGATGTACTTTTTATTGGTGAATGGTCCGAACAAAACGTCATAGCTCTCAGTCGTCTGCTTCGCTGCTTTGGCTTGGTCTCGGGTCTCAATATTAAAGCCAAAAAATGTAACTTGATCGGTGTCTGTGACTCGGAGGTAAGTAGAATGGCCAGGATCCTAAATTGCAAGGAAGGTTCATTACCTTTTGAGTATCTCGGCATTCCGATAGGGGCTAATATGAAGATCGCAAGCAGGTGGATCCCGATCATCGATAAATTTTCCAAAAGGCTCGCTTCTTGGAAAGCGAAATCCTTATCCTTTGCTGGTAGAGTAACTCTCGCCAAATCCGTGTTAGGTAGCCTCCCTTCTTACTACTTATCGGTTTTTAAGGCCCCTCAGTCGTTTTTGAAGAGATTAGAGAGGATTCGGAGAGACTTCATCTGGGAAAAAAATGGCAATTCGCACAAGATGAGATGGGTGCGGTGGGATAGGCTAATCAAGCCGAAAGACAGAGGTGGTTTGGGGGTGGGTGGAATTAGGGATTTTAACTTAGCCATGCTTGTTAAGTGGTGGTGGAGGTTGAAGGACGATCCTACTCAACTGTGGGCTAAGGTTATCTATTCAATTCATAGACCGAGGACTGATAGCAAGCTAGTTCCAGTCAAGAAATCGATACCGGGTATATGGAAGGACATCGCTACTATGGACGAGGTGTTAGTCAAAGAAGGAATCAACATTAAAGACAAATTAAGAGTCAAGGTGGGAGATGGGTCGGGAACTAGGTTCTGGAAGGACGTCTGGATCGGTCAGTCCACTTTAAAAGAAAGCTACCCTGCTATATACCAGCTGGCAAAGAACAAGAACGGTCTCGTGGCGGACTGTTTTTTGGGCCGAAACAACAACCCACAATGGGCCTGGGATTGGTTGAGAAACCCTGCGTCGGTGTCCGAATGGGTGCAAACGGGATCCCTCTTGACTGGTCTTCACTAGACTCAGATCTCCGATTCGAAGAACCAATGGAATTTTGAGAATTCTGAAGGTGTTCCGTTCTCAGTTAAGGATGTTAGAAATCAACTTGCAGATCAGACAACGATTCAAAGTTTAGTTCAGCCGTTCGATTGGAATAACTGGGCAACTATGAAGGTTAACTTCCTGGCTTGGCGCGCGCTAATGGGCAAGGTGGCTTCTAAAGTTGGATTAATTGGAAGAGGAGTAAGCATTCCGAACAACATGTGCGATAGATGCGGGATCGGGATTGAGGATGTCGATTATCTTTTTGCTTCTTGCTTATTCGCCAAAAGTATTTGGTGGAATATTTTTGCGTGGATAAGAGTTCCGTTCCCGTTGGCGGCCTCTTCGCTCGCGGATATCTTCGAGTATATCAAGCATAGTCCGGGTTCAAGTAAGTGGAGGAAAACGGTGCACCTCGTTATTCTAGCTACTGTTTGGAGGATTTGGATGGCGCGTAATAAAAAAAACGTTTGATGGAGCCTTTGTCCCAGTCAGCAGAAGCGTGGAATTGATCAAGGAAGATTCATACCTGTGGATCTGTCATAGGAGGAGGTCGAATGCCCTGGAATGGAAGAAATGGATTGATTTCGACATTTTTGTTTTGCTGTAATCTCCTTCCTTTTGTCTGTCTGTTTTTGTTAGTGGTGTTTTGTTTTTGGACTTTTCTTTTCCAGCTCCTTGCTGGGTTCTATATATATATATAGAATTTTCGCCGTTCAAAAAAAACATAAATCGAGGACTGTCGATTGTCCATATTACCATTTCGATCATATAATAAATCGATTAGTTTAGGTGAATTCGAATTATTATTATTGTTGTTATTATGCAAACCAATTAAAATAAATGAAAAACCGTTAAAGTATGTTTCTTCTTTTTGTTAGTCATTTGAGTATACTTTAACCTATCTTAATTTCATCTAAGTATCACAACTCAAATCAACCTTTTTTTCCAATTTCACTTTGTCTCACTTCAAGGAAATAGTTTAATTTCATTAACTTTATTTAACTCTATATTTTAGTGGTTTTTTTAATCTAAAAAAAAGAATATTAATTCAATCTTTTAACATTGAGTTAACATGTTAACACATAACTCATTTAATGCTCTTTAACACAAGAAGAGAGTGATTTTCAATGTCAATTAATATGTCTTGTCACTATTAATACTCTAAATGTTAGAGTACACCACATGCCCTTAACTAGCTAGCGTTTTCATAACCAATTCAACCGTTGGACCCATAAGGCTACTAGTTTCTGGTTTGCTTTGCAAAACGTTGCTTTACACCAAAACTATCACTAGGGTAACTTATTCGACCATTTTAATTTTTAAGACTTCTTTATTATAACTGATATGCATATCTTATTTAACTCGTAACTATATAACTGTATATAAAATATAACTGCTAAATACTCTATTAACATACTTCTAATCATAGACGAAATAGGTCCGCTGACCTTGAAGTCATCGTATTTGTCTGAATTTTTTTCTACAAAAATCTAGGTTATATATTAAAAAAAACATGAGTTAAACCTTTTAGTTCCCTGCTGGGCAACCCACACCTATACGGATGTGGGGTGGTGAAGTTTCTCGGGGAACGCCGAGTCACCACACCAAGGGTCCACTGCGTGCAAGGCCCTTGAGTTGTGGGGCGGTTGGGGTCGCCGGTTTGGCGGTCGTGGGCTCCGGTCCAACCATAGTCGAAGTTCACCGTTCAAAAAAAAAAAAAAGTCTCTGTAAAAGGAATTTCATTATAACCCGGACCCATAAGTTTTGGTTACATGACTTGCTTATATAATAAACATAATTTGTAAAATAAAACATTACACCAATCTTTAAACCCCACGTAATTAGTTGTATTGATATTAATATGCAGATTAACGTTGACAAAGATAAAACATTTAAAAAAACCTAGGTTGGAAAGAGCAAGGTCTTGAGTTCAAGTCTCACAGACGACATGTGATTAAAAAAATTAATCCTTAAAAAAAATATGCAGATGAACGACATTTGTCGATTTCAATCATTTGAGCATCTTTCGTGTTTTGTTTGCATGTTCTTGTGTGTTTGTTTTTATTTGATATTATAAAATTGTATTAGACTAAAGGGTATGGAGAGGATGGGAATGAGCCGCCACGTAGGCGGCTCGTGGGGGATGGGCCTCCTTCACATTTGAGGGGGATGGAGGATGGGGCTACCCCACCTCATTATTTTATAATTTTCTAAGTGTTTAAATTGAAAATGGATGAGATAGAGGATATTTAAATTGAAAAAGGATGAGAGAGAATGTATTTAAATTGAAAAAGGAAATATAATATTCAAAGTGGGGCCGTCTCATTCGGCTGTGGGGAGCCGTTTGGGCCGAGCCGACCCTCAGGGGGAGTGGTGTGGGGGACCGGCGCCGGTCCTAGCCGGCCCCCATACCCTTTAGTCTTATGAAAATGAAATAGACAAGAGAGGAGTCACTGGGTTATGTAGAGGATTCTTCTCAAAGTCAATGGTGAGTGAGTGTTGGGTTGGAAAAAGGACACCACTCCTTTTCTTCACGTCATAAAAGCCAAGTGTTCATGTTTCTAGAATATCAGTCGCAAGACAAGATTTTTTTTTTTTTTTTTTTTTTTACGATTAACTTCATGTATAAGGTTATCACATTTTTCAAATCGGAGAGTCCCGTATTGCCCCACTTTGATCAGACTATGTTGTCTGTAAGAATGGTAAAAGACTTGTTGATATTATTGATATTTTTGGTTACAATATATAGAGATCACAAGAAACCCTATAAATCTAACCGAGCCCGTGGGCTTAAGTTAATAAACCCAAGTCTAATAATACAATCCAATACTCCCCCGCAGTCAGAGCGGTAGAAAATCGGACGCTTAGACTGGAAAAAAAAAACAAACAAAACAATAAAACTAAACTAGTCTCAATCTCGGTTCTGGACTTGTAGGTCCAAATTTCTACCCAAAAAAAAATCACAAGTTGCCTAGTTTTGCCAGAAGAAATAACAATCCGTATTCTTCAATACTTCACATTAAATCGGTGTACGGCTTCCACTGCTTTAGTTTCTAGTTCCCGGAATAATAACACAAGACAAGCAAGATCCCAATCGGCCATGGCAAGACGAACAAGTAGAAAGGCTGCAGAAGACAACTGGCGACCATGGTCGAGCACGATGTGTCTAAGAGAGATGGTGAAGGCTAGTGACTGTGGTCAGGCGCGGCTTCAAAAAGAAGTGAGATCCGTAGATCAAAGAAAGAGATCTGATCAAACCGTGGTTTGATAGGCTGGGTCGTAGTCCGGTGAGAACAAAAGAAAGAAATGATACAAACAGACACCCGGCGGCCGTGGTCGTGCGGCGGTGTATCAAATTGAACACCGATAACCGTTGTCAGGCGAGGACTTTGAAAAGAAATGAGATTCGTAGATCAAAGAAAGATAGAAGGAGAAGGCCGATGATCATGGTCAAGAGGCGACAAGAGAGAAAAGGGAGATCCGTAGATCTAAGTGATCAAAGCGTGGTTTAGACCGATGGTCGCGGTGATAATGAACAGCACAGCTGCGGAGCGTAGTCTAGTAAGCGGTGCGGCAGCGCGGCTGTTGGCTAGTGGACCATAGTCCTACTAGAAAGAGCGGCTCAAATAAACGGCGACGCCAGAGGACCGTAGTCCTGCAAAAGAATGGCTCGGCGTAGCAGCTCACGAAAAACTGGTGGCGGCATGGGATTGTGGTCCTGTATTAGAGCCTAGGTTGGCTCTGATACCATGTAAGAATGGTAAAAGACTTGTTGATATTATTGATATGTTTGGTTACAATATATAGAGATCACAAGGAACCCTAGAAATCTAACCGAGCCCGTGGGCTTAAGTTAATAAACCCTAGTCTAATAATACAATCCAATATTGTCTTAACTGGGCCCATGTTGGCTTCAAAGTTTGGCTTAAGTTAATAAACCCTAGTCTAATAATACCGCCAGCTGCCACTTGACAGTCGCTGTGCCACCACAAGAGCAGAACTCTCTCTCTAGCGTAACACACTGTGGGACGAAAACCCGTTTGGGCTCGGGAATCGAACTGACAACCTCACACAAGGCCTAGTCTAAATCCTTTATTACTTATATCCACCCCAATATAATACAAATAGGAATTGAACTTGACTATCCATAAAAATAAAAAAAAAAACCTAGCCATAAGTGGGGGATAGTCACATGACAAGATGAATGAGCACATATTATGTATAAACATTTAAATATTTTTTAAATAAACAAATAATGATGAAAACAGTGAGGTGTAATTGATTTAAATGTAAAGGCAAATAACATTTTTAGAGGGTAAAAGATGGTAAGAAGAATTATGTTAGAGGGTAATAACATTTTTGTTTAATTTTATTTTATTTATACATTGTTTGAGGGTAAAAGATGATAAGAAGAATTACATTTCAGCTAAATGACCGGCTTAGATACAAAGGTTTTTTTTTTTTTTTTTTTTTTTTTTTTTTTGTAATTATTAGCTAATTAACCGGTTTAAATACAATTATTTTTAGTGTTTTAGTTACTTTTTTTTGTATCCAACATATGTAAAACTTTTGGGATGAAAAAAGGAAGATAACTAATTTAAGTAATTATTAAGAAAATGAAAATTAGCAACTCTAAAATTAAGCTTAAAGCTTATGCAAAATGTCATTATTTGAAGGCACTTTTAAAAAAAAAAAAAATTTGTAATTATTACGCTCCTTACTTAAAACTTTTTTTTTTTTTTTGGAATCGCTAACGATTCTTCAAAAGTTTTGCGTAACGTAATCTATTTTCCTTGTGAAGTCTTAAAGATGGCAGAAAAGTTAATTATAGAGAACTCTTGGAAATGTGACAAACCAAATACTTGAAGATCCTTTCGTTTCTACTCACAAATGTGCTTAACATGTGTTTCAAATCCTTCGTGAGTGTCTCAATGATTAATTAAAAGTGTATACTACACATGATTGAACTTTCCGTATCCCATTGGTTGGGAGTTGTGGTCTCTACGTTGATGAGTCCATGACAAAACAATGGACCCACATAAAGCTTTTAAAGACGAAGAAAAAGGCGGTATATGCGGTCATTTTGGTAACGATTTGGAGTATTTGGAAGTCAAGAAAAGAAGCCATATTTCAGCAAAAATCACCGAATACAACTAGAATTTTGGATGAAGTCAAAGCGGTGGCGTATCTTTGGGTGAAGAACCGTGCAAAGTTGGTGTCGCTTACATAGGAAGATTGGAATAAATTCAAAATTGGTGGCTAAGTAATCAATGTAATTTTAGTTTTAATGGTTTATTTGGTGTAAAACTTTGTATATTTGGTGGTAGCATCTTCCTACAATGAATAAAATTTTTTGTCGGCCGTTAAAAAAAAAAAAAAAAGCTTTTAAAGACGATCATATAACAATTGTATTAGAGTCGCATGCAAGGACGCCAAAACCAATTGAGTGGATGGTGAGGACATGAATGTATCAAATGGAGAATTTGAAGACAAAATGAACCTATGGACTTATTTGAGAAGATAAAAGTCTTTTTTCTATTTACATATAAAAATACTAAATCATGCATCAATAATGGAGATCTAGTATACTAAATCATGCATCAATAATGGAGTCACCTAAAAACTATAACAATGCAACTCAAGTTCGGTTACAATAAGTGGAAACCGAAGAAAAGCAAAAACAAAAAAGAAGTACGTTCCAAAAAGTACACTGCACAAAAACGAAGTTTTCTTTTAACGGTTTTGCCCCCAAACCTTTAAAATAGTCATTTTCCTCCAATAGTTTGCTATGATTTTTTCATTTTGCTCATCGCCTCTAACACCATCCAAATTGTCTGTATTTCCATTTTGCTCCCCGCAGAGAGCAAAATGGAAAAACCATAGCAAACTATTGGAGGAAAATGACTATTTTTAAAGGTTTAGGTGCAAAACCGTTAAAGTGACCAAATCACAGGGAGCAAAACGGAAATTTACTCAAGCAACTAATTACAAGAATTGAAAGGTGTACATTGTATATGAACTTAGCACATGTAACTAGAATGATTTCATCGAGAATGTTGTGAAAGGAGAAATATGGACACATACTTTGTGGCGAGTAATGGAGAAATAATGTTGTGACGTGAAGAAAGCAAGACAAGGACATCATGGGTTTATATAGATGTGGAAGAATGTCACCATTCATCTATATATTAAACGCATTACTTGAGGATATAAAGTTCTCTAGGCAACTTTTTACAAATCGAGCCTACAAGAGAAGTTTGGAAACTTATCCAACCTATAGACACAAAGATATCTATTTAACACCCAAAACTTGAAGAAATCTTAGAAAAAGAAACATGTATTTTCTTATGGAAATATATAGATGTTGGTTCATGGATCTTTATGTAGAATAATACAGAAAAATGTCAACATTCTAGATAGACAGACTGACAACTGGCATAATGATATAAAGTAGTATGTAATATTCTAAAATAGAATGACAACTAGCTTAGGGAAACCTTCATTTGTGAAAACACTTCATAATTCCATGTAAAATTCTTTAAAACAATTCCAAATTTCCTTAGTTAAATAATCTTTTATACATGACATTTTGAATATGGCTGGCATATCGTGTCAACCCGACCTGTCAAGACCCGAACACGATAAGACACGAACCCGAAACAGGTAAACACGAACACGACACGAACCCGAAACAGTAAACACGACACGAAATCTTATCGTGTCAGATTTTTCAAACACGAACCTGATAATAAACAGTTCACACGAAACGACCTGTTAAGACATGAAAAATTTACCAACGTATCATACAATCTGTTAAGACACGAACACGACATGTTAGGACAAGAACAAGACCTGTTACTACATGTTTGATATTTAGCCATTAACATGTCCTAACAGGTATTGTATAATGGTCTTAAGTCTTAACAGGTCATGTCGTGCCTGACATGACCTGTTAAGACACAAACACGATCTATTAAGACACGAACACGAAATAGGTAAACACGAACACGACACGAAATTAAACAGGTCTTAGCATGTCGACCTGTTATAGACACGAAACCTGTTAAGGTTAAACACGAAACCTGTTAACTTCGTGTAGGTTTGTGTCGTGTTATCGTGTTCGTGTCAAAATTGTAAGCACTAATTTAGAATCTCTGTTAAGATAATCCGTGAAAGAGTTGACTTAGATACAAGTTAGGAAAATAACTCCATCACAAAAGGACACAAAAGTCACCTCACCTCCGATGTTTATGTTACAACTAACTTGACAAAAATAGAAATTATAGATGGAAATAAATGAATAATGGGTGGACTCCATCAAACAGACAACTATATCTCGTATTCTCCGTAGATTATTGTTTAAGGACACTTGGTACCTATGAATGGATGGATGGATCTGAATCAAAGCAGTGACCGATCAAGGGAACATATGAATTTAATATGGGGATCACCATATTTCACAATCCTATACATAGGATAGTCACCCCTTATGAATGAAATGGGTGATGCTATCCCCACCCTTGTTTTCTAATCCTACACTATCCCACATGATTATACGGATATTCGACGTATACGTGAACGAGCTTTTGAATTGTGGGACTATGATTTGACATGCACACCTGAAAACAGTCGTTCAACATTTATGCAAACGAGTGTTAAAAATTCAAGGTATATGGTTTGACATATAAATTCATTCTCAAACGGCCGTTTGAGAAGGGGTGAGATTAGATAATAGGGGCGCGGGTATAGTCGGCCTCTATTAATTTAAAAAATAAATGAATTATAGCAAAAAAGAATCAAATCTGCATAACTGATGATCTTTATTCAAATTGGGAAAATTATTATCGTTAGATTTCTGAAAGTCACTTGGTCAGGGGTGTTTTATGTGATGTGCTCAAGAGGGCATGAATCTCTGCAAAAAAGAGGTCCCTGTGAATTTCCTAACAAACCCACTTGAAGGAAGGTCTGGTCCACTATGCGGCCGATGGGTATTCTTGTATTCGGTTGGGCTGACGGGAAACACACATGTGTGGACTTTACCGGAGTATCTCCTTGTTGGGGGTTTAGGGAAAACTGTTTCATGGCTAGTCAGGTTGTGTTGAAGGGGCAAATCAAGGAAAGTTGCCAAGCATGAAATAACTTGTGCTGAGAATTAACATGTTTTTATGTAATTTGCCTTTGATACTTTTGTTTCCCTTGTTCCTGAAGCGGTGGGTTTCCTGGACACGGTCTAGAGGGTCATGCACAAAAATTTGACGCCAAAATACTAGAGTTCTATTTTTGATAGAACTGAATTTGCTATTCAAAAAAAAGTTGTGACACACGCATTTCATTACCCGTTTAAATGATATTCTCATGTAATTATTATATATGTCAAACCACATCACATTGCGCCAGTTGCCTTTTGTGGTTTTGAAGTTTTCCACCAAAATTTGGTTAGTGATTAAAAGTGGCTTCTCAACTTTTTTCTTTTCTTTTAATGTTAGTTTTTCCATCAAGTTTTAAAATTGTTACTTTTGCCCTCTATTTTCTAAATCTCTAAGTTTTAAAGTTGTTACTTTTGCCCATTACTTTCTAAAATTTCTAAATCTCTCAAGTTTTAAAGTTGTTATTTTTGCTCTCTGCTTTCTAAAAACTTTATAAAATATCACTTTAAACTCATCGACTTTCTAATAGGTGTCAGTATATATTTTAGTTTGTGTACTTTATAAGTTACGTAAGTCACTTGGTGTTATAAATTTGTTATGTTTGTTTTACGTATTTTCTCCGTTTTGGTCGTCGTTGGTTTGCTTTCTAACACGGTTTTACGCCTCCTCTCATAAAAATGGTAGGGCGGTTTTATGGCCCCCCGCCCCACAACCCGGAGGGCTAAATACTAGTTTTTCTATAAACATTAATTTTGAAATTCCTTTCGAGTCATAGCTATTATATTATATTATATTATATTATATTATATTATATTATATTATATTATATTATATTATATTATATTATATTATATTAAAAAGTTGGATCTACAATAGTAGCTGAAAGGTTTTTTTTATTATTTATTTTTCTTTTTGTTCTTTTGTGTGTTTTTGTTTTTTTATTTTACTTTTACCCTTCAACTTTTAGTATTGACACGTAAAGCTCACAGCTTTATAAAGATTTTATGATCGATTCTTATGTGCTTATTTTTATGCATGTGCCGGTATAAATTAAAGTGCACTTACGTTTCGACGTAAACATTTTTTTGGGAAACGAGTCATATTAAATATAATATGTTTTCGTGCTTATTTTTTTATGTATGTTTTTACGGTATAAATTCGAGTTACTTTACGTTTCGACACTGTCACAACGCGTCATACCATTCTTTAACTTAAAAAGAAAACATTTTGTTGTTTCGTGCTTATTTTATGTACGTGTCGCATAAATTCAAGTTGGTTTTTGTTTAAATGTAAATTTCTTTCGCAAATAAGTCCGGTCAACACGTGTACACTTGATTTGCATTTTCACGTAAATTTTGTTTAGAAACAAGTCGGTCAAATATAGTATGTTTTCATTACATGGTATAAATTCGAGTTGTTTCAACACCGCCGCAACTTGCCGGAAAATTTACTATTTACTAGTTTTCAACACATACATTTACAAGTTGATGGTGTTATGGGGGAATAGTTTTCTTAAGTGGTTGGCCAAAAGTGGCGGCCACTTTTGACTTTTGTTTTTTTTATATAGCAATTATTTATAGGTGATGCCAAATTACAATTTTATCCCAAGTGTAAAATTACGATTTCGCCCTCGATTCAAAATAAAATTTTGCTTTTGCCCCTTGCCTAAATTTACGATTTTTCCCTCAGTTAAAAAATACAATTTTACCCCCAGTTCAAAATAAAATTATGGTTTTGCCCTCAGTTAGAGTCCTGCCAAATTACGATTTTGTTCCCAGCTTAAAATTACGATTTTGCCCCCAACCAAAAATTACGATTTTGCCCGGCCACTTTGGTTTTTTTTTTTTCATATAATAGTAATTTATAGGTCCTGCCAAATTACAATTTTATCCTAAGTTTAAAATTATGATTTTGCCCCCTGCTTAAATTTACGCTTTTGCCCTCAGTTAAAAAATACGCTTTTGCCCCAAGTTCAAATAAAATTATGGTTTTGCCCCCAGCTAGAGTCCTGCCAAATTACGATTTGGTTCCCAGTTTAAAATTACGATTTAGCCCCCATTTCAAATAAAAACTTTGGTTTTGCCCCAAGCTAAAAATTACGATTTCGCCCGCAGTTTAAAAAATTACGATTTTGCCCCCAATTCAAAATAAAAAAATGATTTTACCCTCAATTAAAAATATTATTTTACCTCCATTATAAAATTACGATTTGACCTCAGCTAAAAATTGTAATCTTGCCATCGTTTTTTTTGGCAAAACCATGGTAGTGTTTTATTTTACTTGGTTGAGTCAATTTTGTTTTTATTCGTGCCAAACAGCTGCCTAACACTTGCTAATTGGTCTTGACAAATTATTCTTTTGCCCCCAACTCTAAATTATACGCTTGTCATCTTTTTAGTTATTTTTTGTATCATAACTATGGTACTATTTTTCTTTAATTGGTTAACTTGATGTACCTTTTTTGATATCGTGTTATAAATAGCATGTATAACTAACCGACTTAAAGGCGTACATGTTATTAAACTAAGAAATAGTCGGTTTAGCGCCCCGTAACGCGGACGGCGCATATCTCTCTAGTTTATAACAAAGACCAAGACGTGATGTTTTGATCCGCTCTCGAATAGTAAAAGATATCATAAATGGTCAAAATCAACAGTTGACCTCTTCTAGAAAGTCTAACTGATAAGATTTCTGGGTTTGAAGGTTTAACTACTTCAATTACATAGTTTCTGGAAGACTGGAATGATAGGAACATGAGATATATTTAAAAGATTTATAATAACTAGTCATGCAATTGGAGAAAAAAAAATTTAAAAATCAAAAACCAATTCTAAAAGTAAACATGATTACCCAAAAATTGTCTTCTTGAATCTACAAATTGGGCAAAAACATTTAAAAATCAAATCTACATATACTTTGTATTTGTGTTCTTAATTCGAAAGCCTAACATGAAACTTTGCTATATCTCAGCTCCATCAGAGTATGGATATTTTTAGTCTTTTACATGCACTTAATTCTAAAAACTAACATCTGGTTAAAAAAAAAAAAACAAAAAAAACCACTAGTGTTACCCGTTTGTGAATGACAGGGAGCCTTTTTATTTTTAACATCAATTTTTTTTTTTTTTACGTCTAAATTTGAAGGAGGTGATTGTTTACGTGGAGGACGTGGCTCCACTTTTCTTTCCGAACATGATTACCAAAACTTGCCTTCATAAATCTACAAATTGGGCAAAACAAGAAAGCTAAATCTACAAATCTTCATTCCGAATCTAAAAAACAACAAATCCGCTACAAGTCATCCGCATCGAATAACACCATCTTACTAAAATTGGTAGAAATCTTGTTCCGAATCGCCTTAACCGAAAAATAAACAAACAAATACAAAAAACCCGGTTCCTTCTTCTGCTTCCTCGGAAGCAGATGAACCGGAATCTGACTCCGACACAAAGGACACGTGGACCGCGACTGGAGCCACGTGTCGACACAGCTGACATGAAAACAGTGGTGGCATTTCGGCAGCCGGCGGTACCGTTGGCCTTCAACGACGTCGTAAAGACACACGGCGCAGTAAATGGGTTTTGTGGCGGTTTGTTTAACGGTGAGGATGGGGAACTGACGGCGGTTGTGGAGGGTTTTGAGAATGTAACGGAGGAGGTTAACGGCGATAACGGTGATTAAGATGGTGGATTTGTTGGTGAGGAGTAGGGAGATTATTGTTGAGAAATTAGCGACGATTTGGCCGTTATTCATGACGACTGTTTTTTTTTTAAGGTGGAGGATGATTAGACACAAGGGTGTCTGCCCCTGTGATACTCGTCTATATATAGGACCAAAATTCTAATTGACGCTTTATTTTTTTATTATTATATTCAAAAATATATTATTTACTGATATAATGCTAAGACGGAACTATTTTTTGAAGAAAAATTGGATTTCTAAACTATAACTTGTTAGCTAATAAAATATAGATTTCACTCATGGTTTTTTCTAGAAAATAATTATTTTTTGAGTGCCATATGATAACAATGTTTTTAGCACTGTCGCTTTTTTTTTTAACATTATTTAATATTAAAATGTTAATGAAAACAAAAAAAATGTGTGATTGAGTGAAATCATGTTTGTGATAAAAAGATGGTACTGTTGCGACACATACATATGAATGAATACAAAGGAAACATGTGTGTGAGTGACTGATAGCAGTTGGGTTTATTCGCTTGTTTTATTAGATATTCTATTTTTTAAGAAAAAAAGGTAGAAAAAAACATTTTACTTTCAGTACACTGATGTGAAACTTTTAAATATTTAAAATCATGCACATAATTAGATAATAAATGAAAGTTTTTTTAAGGATAAATCTATTTTACTCCTACTCTTAATCTATACATCATATGTTACACTTGTCCAAGATAAAATCTAAGACCTTAGAAATGACCCCCCCCCCCCCCCCCCCCCCCAAAGTTTTATAATTGTTTTCTTTTGGTTTTTCAAATTGATTTTTATAATGATGGAACAACATTGAAAATTTGAGTGCTTTTATAGTTGTAAAAAGTATGGGTGATCAGTGATCTTACTAAAATAATATTAAAACTTAACTTTTTTTTATTTCATAATTCTATCACTAAATAGTATCATACAATTATAATACTTTTAGCGGTACAACTTTTTCTAATAGTATTATTAAAACCTATATAAATTAGCAATTTTTTTGTGTATAAGGACTTGTAAGTTGTGCTTTGAGTGTTTTCAAAAAAAAAAAAACTTGATTTTTTAGTTTTAACCCAAATATTTGTATCTTTTTCAATTTTAACCATACATAATTTGTTTTTTTAACTTTAACCCAAAACTTTTCATTATTTGCAATTTAACTTCACAACTTTTGTCGCTTATATTTTTCACCTTTCGCAAATTTTCGTTTTACGTATAGTTCTAAATTTTTCGAGTTAATACGACGCAACGTGCATGCGTGGTTCAACGTTTTACCTCTATTTTTCCATGTTTGACAGGTTCGTCGCAATACACATATTATAGGTCGAGTCAGTGTTGGTTGTCAATGAAGGTTGTGTGACATTAGTAATATTTGACACCGTTTTACGTCCCGCCGCAACACGGGGTGTGCTTTGGGGATTTTTCAAAGAAAAAATTGTTATGCATATGGTTGTCGTAACGTTGGCTTTGGGGGTTTTCCCAAAAAAAATTGATTTTTTTTACTTTTCACCCAAAAGTATTTCATAAATTACTTTTAACCCAAAACTATTTGTTTTTTACTTTTAACCCAAAACTTTTTATCTTTTACAATCTATCCTCATAACTTTTTTTACTTTCAACTTTGGTCCTTGATAGTTTTCATTTTCCGCAAATTTTGCGCTCTACGCTTGGTTCTAAATTTTGTGACTTAACACATCAAAGCGTGCGTCTTTGGCTTAACGTTTTTATGTTTCGTTCTAAATTTTGCGAGTAAACACGGCGCAACGTGCGTGTGTGGGTGAACGTTTTTACATCGTCTATTTTTACCTCGTTTGACAGGTTTAACATAACGTGTGGGCCGTAGATCGACTTAGTTATAAATAAAGAATCCCCGCCGCATTGTGGCGGGTCGTAATCCTAGTTATATGTTAATAAACAAGAAGAAAGAAAATGTGTCTGAGTGAAATCATCTTTTTTGTGATCAAAAGGCGCTACTCGATCGTTGATGCATATAGAAACAAATGATTTAACATAGCTTTTGGGGGCGATTTTGTTAATTATATTATAATCTGATAATATATACTTATTTTTAGTTAGTTTTCAGTAGTTCTGGCAAACGGGTCGGGTCGGGTCATGGGTCGAAACGGGTTCGGGTCAAAACGGGTCAATTAAAAAAAGGGATGTTTTGGTTCGGGTCGAAACGGGTTCGGGTCAAAACGGGTTCGGATTGGAACGGGTTCGGGTCAGAACGGGTTTCGGGTTGGTTAAATTTTTTTTTAAAGTGATTGTACATCAACTTTTCCTAACATAATTTAATTAAATTAGCTTACAGATCCTTCCATCACCAACTTTTCCTAACTGGTAGCCAGTTCTGTATTCTGCTGCACATGTGATTGTTTAACTGACATTAGGTGTTGTTTTTGTTTTCATATTTTTTTTGAACGGCCAACGTTTTTGTTTTCATATTAAATGAATAATTTAACGGTTCGATTCGAAACGGTACTGTTTGTAACGGTGCGGGTCGAAACGGTTCGCGTCGAAACGGTACGCGTCGAAACACTGGGCGTCAAAACAGTATGGTCGAAACGGTTCGATTCAAAACGGTACTAGTCGAAACGGTACGGGTCGAAACGGTCCAGTGTCGAAACGGTACGCGTCGAAACGGTGCGAGTTGAAACGGTACGCGTCGAAACGGTTCGATTCGAAACGGTACTGGTCGAAACGGTACGAAACTCGTATCGTGCGGAAACTCGTGTCGGCCCAAAACCCGTTGCGATCCGAAACCCGTTCCGTGCAGAAACCCATGTCGGCCAGAAACCCGACCCGAACCGACCCCGTTCCGATCCAAAACCTGCGTCGTGCCGAAACCCGACTCGGCCCGAAACTCAATTTGAACTGAACCCGTTCCGAACCAAAACTCGTTTCGTGCCATAACCCGTCTTGTGCCGGCTCGAAACCCATTCCGATCCGAAACCTGCCCCGTTTCTTTAAGACACTAACCCACATTGACCCATTTATTTAATGTTGTCAACCCGCTTTAACCCGAAAATAACAAGATTGAATTTCAAGTGACCCATTATGACCCATTTAATTAAAATATTTTACCCAAACAAACCCATATAATTTTAAAAGCAACCCAAATTGACCAACTTGGAAGAGTTTGGGTCAAGATTGCTCCCTCTAGTTTTCAGTCTACTGTAAAGTAGATTATAAACTCATGTATTAAACGGGTTGAATATAGAATATATCTCACATAAATAAAAGATGATAAATGTCATACAAAAGTTGTTAAAATCATCCATAATCAAGAAAATATCTTTTGTTTTCTTTAAAGTTTAAAGAAAAACATAATAATTTTAAAATAAGTTGATATAAAAAGAGGGCTAATTATCATTAAAATACTACACTTCAAACTACTTTATAGGGTGAAGTTTAACGACCTTATCTCATTAGTTTTTTTTTTTCAATTGATTTGTTATATCGAGTGCCAAAATCGTAACGAAACAAACCATTATAGATCGAAGTTGAATTCCCACAACGTCACCCGAGCGATTCTAATGGTTATTACTTTAAATTATATATTTGTTATTGTTAATAATTAAGGCTCCTTCTATACACACACTCCTATAATCTTATTTTCACATCCCTAGTGTATACAGAGCCGTATAAACTTATACACCCGTATAGAATGCTGTTGCAGAAAAATAAATGTAATGGGATGTTTTTTTTTGTTTTACTTGTATACGGGCCGTATAACATTATACGTGCCGTATACAATTGTATACAAGCAATATAATGTTATACGGCCAAATGTGTTTATTTTTGTGAGGTTTTGAGTTTGTAAGATATGTATACGAGTTGTATAATGTTATACGACCCGTTTATAAGTTTTTTTTTTGTGTAAAACCGAACAACCGTTTAATAAGTTTTAGTAATTCTTTAGATAATGTTTTCAGTATCCAGAGTTTGTTGGGTGGCGACGACGATGGGTTGTGAGAATACTAAGAGTATGATTGCTGAAGGTTTTCAGTATCCGGAGTTTGTTGGTCAAATATTCGTGTATTGCAGTTTGGAAAGATGACCGAATAGAGATCATAGCCAACCTAAGTCCACGAATTCATGTGTCTTGTATTTATCAACGATGTTCTGATATGGAGTTATACTTTCCTTGTAAAAGTTTTCCCAGCTCGCTACCGATGTATGTCGTGTGGGTTGTTGCCAGAACCTGTAACACCCCAAAAACGGGTTTGGTAATCAAACCACATTAATAGTAATGACGGGTAAAATGCCGTTAGCGGCAAAAATTTACCCGGTAAATATTAGGATTTAAATAAATAAACTTGATATTAATTAAAAGGAGGATAAATACTTTGAGAAAACAAAGTATGTAAAAGGCCCGAGTTAACGGGATTTAAAATAAAACGGGTTATGACTTTCCCGAAACCACTAAGTAACTGGAAATATCAACCTAGTTAGTTAAGTATGGTTAAAACAATAATGAAAACATGAGTTAGTTAAACCTTTATAAAACTTGAGGAAAGTTGAGGGGCCAAACATGAAAAATTGGAAAGTTGTTTTAATTTAATAAAACTTTACACCAAAACACACACACTAAGTGTGTGTTCTGGTCGAAACTTCCAGAGGAGCTAGGAGCTCTCATCTTCAAACCCTAAATTGCTCAAATTGATCAAATGGAAAGTCCAAATCAGTCACAAATCAAAATCCAAGTTCATATTAGTGATCACCTAAGTGAAAGGATCACAAGGTATGTTAAATTTTGTCTTTTGATTACATCTTGAAATTTTGATGAATGTTAGAAATCGAAATCTGAGCCTGATTGATTGATGCTTAGATAAAATTAGTAATGAAAACATGTCTAGGAGTAAACCATTATGGGTGCTTAGATAAAACTAGTCAATAACTTGTTGAATTAGTGTTTAAATTATGAAGTTCATGATCATCCATTGTGGGTGTTTAATGGGTTTTGTAGAACATGATGAACACTAGAATCATGATTGTCAAACTAGTGTTATTTGAACTCTATGAAGTTAATCTTGACATTGAACCATGAAGTTGATGATTATCTGGTAAAAGATGTTGAAATTGGCAAGATAGGTAGCCATAAAGTTTGATTGTTAAATTTTATAAAAGTATGCTCACTAGGTGTTTGATATAATGCCTAAGAGAACGCCAAATGTTGAAATTTCGAATAAAACGCGCATTTGAATAATATGGCAAATTATGTGAAATGTGAAGCGATAAAGGTTCTAAACATCATGTTGAATTAGACTTAATTGTGTAAATCATGTGATCAAAAGTGGTTGACATTTGATAAGTTAAACTAACCAATGATGAAGTCGAATAGTAGTTTCGACATAGAAAATACGTAAGGTGGAATAGTCGTGATTGTTAATGACTAATCTAACCACCTTGTAAATGATGACGATAGTTTGACGCTTAACGAGCTAGGTGTCGGCTTGGGAAAAGAAGCGGGTCAAACGGCTTGAATACGCGGAGAAAGAGCGAAATCGGATGAAAGGTAAGTTAAGTTTACACTCCCTTTTAAATTACAATATACTTACTTGCGAGTATTAAATATGAATTATGTTAAGTAATCGAAATACGATGTTCCGGCACGATATAATGCAAGCCGGAACAAGTGCGAATGGTAAGAAACCATAAATTATAGTAAAAAGGGTAAAAACGGTAAACTAGTCGGGCGATGACAAATAAATACGGAATTTTGAACAATGACTTATAGGGTGAGCCATAACGGGTAAAATTGGTTAAATAATAATCCGAACACGAGTTGACGGATAAAATAAAAGATTTGAAAAGACACTATTTTGGTATAAGTCATAACGGGTCAAATGGTGTGTTAACGCCATTTGACCATAACAACTGACAATCGCTTGCTGAGTTTTGGTGATTACAGGAAAGTAATATAAGCTTCGTGATGCTATTAATTGGTAGTTAATAGTGAAAGGTATTATAGAAGGGTCAACACTATGACCCGGGCCAGGTACGCATAATTAGATTTGTAGTAGAAATGGTATTTTGGTCAAATAATTAGTGGAAGTTCTTCGTCGTAAAAAGAGGAACTAAAATTGACCAAAACGCCCTTGATGGGTAGCGCGACGCCCCTAAATTCCGAAAATTGTTTGAATTTTGTTGTTTTGACTCATGAAACTAGTTTTAACAAGTATTTGACTTATCAAAACTAACTTTTATGTTGGTTTTAAATTTAGGTGATCGATTTATGCACACGGATAAAGATCAAGCTCGATGAAGAACCGAACACATGAGATTAAAGCTTCCCCACGTTGTTTCGTCGTCATTTTAAACGACGAATCCGTACATATTAAATTGTATTATTTTCAAATTGTAAAAGTTTTAATTTACCCGTATTATTCAACAATATATGCATATAGTTACATGTTTATTTTTCGTAATTTATACGAAAATCGTTATTTAATAGTAAGGGTGTTACAAGTTGGTAATCAGAGCTCACGGTTAAAGAGTAAAGTGTGTTCGGTTCAAGGCTTGATCGCAAATCCGGTAAGTACAAGTATGTTAATGGTTTAGAATGATTAAAGTGTTGAGAACAACACATAGGGTTATCGTGTGATACACGTTACACCAATAAAATCGATAAATGATAGATATAGTTAACGAAATTACGTGCGTTGACACGTAGAGTAAAAAAAAGCCTTGTATTACAATACGGGCGTTTGTTAATGTCGAAATTACTAAATTTTGTAAATGTTTAGTTGAAGGACACTCGCATCTGAAGATGACGGGAGTTGAACGAATTATGGATATGACGGTGGAACGGTCCGAGGTATGACAAGCAGAGCATACTCATTGAGGTCCTAAATCGCGTGCCGATCGCGAACAAAGTTAACGGCAAGAGATGTGACAACCCTCACTAAACCAGGTATCCGTACGACTTAATTAATAATTAATTATTGCTTAATTACTGTGCTTGCTTGAACTTGTGAATAAACTGCTACGTGAATACTGATACATGTACTTAATTGCATCATACTTTACTTGCTGTCACTACATTATTTACATGACTGAACCTTAGTGACAAACATGATGCACAAAAAGCACAGTAGCACTATAACGAATAACCTATTGAACATGCTGATAAAGTCAGCATCAGGCAAACACTGCCACCAAGGCCGGTATGAGCCAGAAATATTTTACTACACTAGTGGTGAGTGTAGGGATACAAGGGTTGTAGAACTGCGTCTCTAGGAATAAGTTACAATGACTGGATGTGCCTAAAACGTACTCTAAGCACAAAACTCAGCACTTCACATAATAATTCAGCTTTTAGCTAACTAGTAAAGTGCCAAAACATGAGAAAAATATTACTAGACACTTTCCAAAGTGTCGGAAATAAGTTGTGTCACTAAAAATGGTAATAACGACACTTTAAGCTTTATTAAGCACTTTAACGGATTACTATCCAACCGAACAACCGGACTATACCCGAAGCATGAAAATATTGTTATTTTCATTATTTATCTTTTTCTAAGCTAGTTAGGGTCCCTGATTACCCTAACACCCTTTGTAACGCGTGACGCACTACTAACCAAGTTAAGTGCTTAACTAACCTACTTAACTTAACTATAACCTAACTAATACTTGGAATCGAACTAGCTTACCCCCCCCCCCCTTGGGCCGATATATTAACTCTTGTCTCATATCAAGAGAACATATTACCCTTTGGACTCTAATCTCATTTTTGCCTATAAAACTACACTTAAGCACATGAGATCTTACATTCCATACAACACCACAAAACTCTCTCTCTCTTGCTCTACATAGTCACGGCCGAACCCCCCCTTGGGGCATCCCATCATTTTCGAGTTCCATCTTGCAAGTTCCAACATCATACAAGTGTTAAGGGTCACGTATTAGGAAGCTTGGTGCACTCGGAGCGCGAAGGACCACTTTCTCTAGCTTTTATCCACCCGATTTACGTCTAGATCCTTCCCTAGCCTCGAGCTAGAGGTATAATGCTTAAAACTCGTACTTGAACTAATCTAAGGTGGTTAATAAGATGTATGATGATTAAAACTCGGAATCTTGCATTTTGAAGCATTAAAGTTTACTAAACTTGCAAGTATTGTTGGTTAAAAGCACATAAGTTGTGTAAAACTTGTAGTAGTTAAAATTTATGGTTATTTGGGCCCGATCTATGATGTGGTAGCTCGGATCATCGTTTAACCTGGTTTGGTAAGGTCATGGATCTTAACATAAGCGTGTTTTGAATGATACAAGGGTTAAAGGGTGAAACTCTACCACACACGAATCATGAACTTGTGTAAAAGTGTTTTAGCTTGTACAATTGTGTTTAAAACTAGCAGATCTACGCATCTGCAAGTGGTATTTTCAAAGAACCACGTATCAAAGAAATCATGTATTTTAAAAGATGGATTTTACACTAACAAGCATGATTTTTATAAACCACAAGTGTGTAAACACTTGTGAAATGAAAAGATCCGACAA